>NW_015148995.1:625852-646155 GCF_001465965.1 Polistes dominula | reverse complement strand
TACATACTATCAAACGAGAAACAGGTATCTACGATCTCTTTGTATGGGCTCGTTATGCGTCCTCTCGTTGTCCTCGTTTCCCAACTACACACACATATAAACACACATATATACACATGTATACACACAAGTATACGTATACGTAAAACATACGTGGTACGTTGTGTAGATGAGGGTTCAGAATGTAAAAGGAGGGGGATTCTGAAGAGAAGTAGGAAGAGGAATAGAAGGAGGAGGAGGAGGAGGAGGAGGAGGTGGGTGGAACACAGTGCAAGTACTTGCCAGATATACAAGCTGATATCGGCTGTTCGAATACTCGTTACAACGACGGATAACGAAAAGCCGATCGAACGTAGAGGCGGGTACACTAATACTACTACTACTACTACTACTACCACCACCACATATCCTTAACTGGACCCCGTACGAGAAAAGAGCGAGATCGTTCGACCGACGGAAACGATCGAACCAAACGACGAGGTGGGACGTACTTGATAATAGTAAAAAAAAAAAGAAATAAAAAGAAGAATCTAAAAAGATAGAACAAGATTATATTCAAACTGAACAAACAAAGTCTTCCTCCCTTTTCTCGTCTTCTTACGGAACAAATACAGACGAATAATGAAATTGAGAGGGTGGGTAAAGAATGGTAGGGAATTTAGAAATATTATATGAAGAAAGATAAACTTTTAATTGATTTGTTTTGTTTGGTTTTTTTTTTGTATATTGTTTTGTGATTTATTCATTGTAAATTGTGAGAGAAATAAATTATTGGATTGGATGTACTTGATAATAATTAAAGAAAGGAAACAGTAAATTATAAAAGTATAAATGTTAGAAAAGAATATAAAACTTAAGAAACAATGTATACGGTTTATTTATTTAAAAAGAAACAAATTGAAAAAAAAGTGTTAATTCGCAAAAATAATAAAAAAGACAAAATTTAAATTGACTAATTTGTAATTCACGAATTATGAATTATTTATTCTGAAAGATGTGAGATAGAACTTTTCTGATAATAGTAAAAAAAAAAAGAATAAAAAATAATTCATTAGGAAGAGAGAGAGAGAGAAAGGAAAGAAAGAATTGAACAAAAAAAAAAAATTCGAAAAAAAAGAATAAAAACAAAAATTAAAATTAAATTATTCGCCAATTGACTTTTCATTTGTCACACGTGATTTTTCACTTTTGAATTATGAATTGTAAATTGTCAGTGTGATCGTTAGATCATTGAAAGCAATTAAGCGAAACGAACGTAGAACATACTTGATAATAAAAATAAAACAGAGAAAGAATGAGAGAATGAAAGAAATAAACAATGAACGAATAAAACTCACCGTTCGTCGGTAAAAATACAAACACAAATTTAAAAAAAAAAAAGGTTAATTTCGAAAAAGAGAAGATAATTTTGTTGGAAAGCAAAACAAATTACTTGTCAATTAATTCGTGATTTGTAAATAATGAATTTTGGATTCATGAATTTATTGGATTGACGAAATTATTAAAATTTATGAAATAAAATGACAAAATAAAAAATACCAAATGATATTTAAAAAAAAAAAGAAAAAGAATCAAACTAGAAAACAGGTTAGTCATTTTTTTTTATGAAAATACGAAATCGCATAATAAAAGAATATCAAGAATAAGAAAATAAAGAAGAAAATAATCTGAAGTCAGAATACTAATTTGCACCTAATTATTGATTTCTTGATGGTTTGCTTAATCGAATTGTCGTAGCTGCTAATTAAAATCTATCATTTAATTCTATCATTTAAAGACGATTCGAATGTTTAAATAAAGCGCAAAATACATTCTCTTCGCTTTTCCATAAAACGAAAACGTGAAAAATATTTGAATAACGAAGAAAAATTGTAACAAAAAAAAGCAACCTATCAATAAATGAAAATCCAACCAACGAATCACGATCATTTTATAGCCAAAGATTTTTAACCAAAGTACGACAAATGAATAATACAAAATAATAATCGAGTTAATGAACGTGAACGACGACAACGTTAACATTCGAATTATAATAATACCAACTAAACGAAAGAATAATTCCTAAGTAAACCGAAAAAAAACAGCCTGAATTTTTTTCCCCGAGAGTAAGAGTAAATAAAATAAAGAATAATAAACGCAAGTAAGAAAAAAAGAGACAGAATGAGAGAGAGAGAGAGAGAGGGAGAGAGATAAAGAGAAAAAAATAGAGGAAGTACTGCAAGCACGTTGAATTCAGGTACATTGAGTATACGTAAGAGCAGTGAGTGCTTCGTACGAAACGAAAGCTTTCGGATGTGGATATAAACGAAATGTTCTCGGTTTCCCCCTCCCCTCCCCTCTCTCTCTCTCTCTCTTACTCACATATTCTTCCTATACGCGTGTATCCATATCATCGTGTTTGACTCCCACTCCTACTTTTCAATCCCACCCCTCCTACCCTACTTTCTCATTCCCTCTCATTCACATATTCTCGGTATAAGGGTGTATGCATATCATGGTGGTGTGCTGATTTCCATTTCCTTTACCCCCCGTTCTTTCTCACTTTCTCTCACACTTACTATCCCACTATCCCTTCTCTTCATTCCTTCTCTTCCTCTTTTAGAAGAGAACGACGTTTTCAAGGCTTGCGTATAAGCGATTCGCGTAGAACTCAGCAGACGTTGAGAGTTTCCGTTTTCTAGGGAAGAAGAGTTGGTTCCGTCTAAAGCGAGAGAGAATCCTTGTGATACCGAGTTTCACCCCTACCCTTCACCCCACTCCCCTAGATTCGAGCACTTCCTAGACGGTAATGCGATTTTACGTAGCACGTTCGCGAAGACGACGACACTTCGACGACTACAACGGTTTGTTGCATTTGTAAATGGAAGAACCGATTAAGCGGTCTCGCAACCCTCCAAACTATGTATGTTTTCTCCGAAATGTACATTGCTACTGTCCAAGAACTTAACTATTTCTACGTATTATTATTATTATTATTATTATTATCTTACTTCTTATCCTTATATTTCTGTTTAAATATATAACAACTTTTACGTGTTATCTAAATCTATTCGATTAAGAGAAACGATGGTTTTGTTTTAATATCTTTTGTAGGAATCTCATGAATTTATCATTGAATTGTGTTTTCGAATCTTTGTAATTAAATATTGGTGGATTTTAGTTGCTTTTTATTATTTTGGTATTAATAATTGATGTAAATTTGTTGAATATTAGAATAATTTGGTATTGTTTTGATTACATCATAGAATATGTTATAATATTTATATATATATATGTATGTTATAATATTATATTTTTATTTTATTTATATATGTTATATATGTTATAATAATAATATTTTTAAATATAAATTTAATTTATTTTCTAGATATAAATTGTATCTTGTATCTCTAATTTAATATACAATTTTTTTGTTCATATTATCACAAAAAATATATAATATGAAAGATTTCAAATAAACACTTTACTTTTTGTATTAATAATAAATGTGAAGTTGTTAAATATTAAATCGTAGAACATGTTATACTATTCAAATTTTTAAATATAAATTATTTTTACTTCCTAAATATACAAATTGTATCTTGTATCAATAATTTAATATATATAATTTATTCTTCGAACAATTTTGTTTGGTCATATTAAGTGGAATAATATATATATATATATATATATATAAAATGGAAGATTTCAAATAAACACTTTTGAAATTGTTGGCAATAAAATAATTTCATTCGTCGTCGAACATGATAAGATGAATTTCAAAATAATACGATTATATGCGTTTATGACATTTGTTAGTCACATTTTCACTTCAATAAAAAGAGAATGGAGAAAGAGGAGAAGTCAAATACAGGAGATGGAGAAGGTTTTTAAGAGGAGTATGAGATGTAGAAAACGTTGCACGAAGTATCGGTATGCATGTCGTTGTCAACGATACGATACTATAAAAATTTTAAGAATCTTACGTTGGAAACGAGAAAGAGAATTTTCAAGAAAAGTCATATCTCTTCTCGTCGTTTTTATTCAAAACTTCAGGTCAATCTTCACACAGACATACACACACACGCACAGACACACACATATGTGAGATACTTTTTCAATAATTCTTTATCCAGCTTTGTCATATCCAAGGGGAAATTTTTGACGTACAACTCTTAAGCGTAATAATGGAAGAGAACACGATAAAAATAAAAAAGAAAAATAAAAAGAAAAGAAAAAACAGAAATATTCTAATCCATCTCTTTTAAATAAATAAAATATTTGTTAAAAAAAAAATGTCTTATATAGAAAATAATATTTGATATATTTTCAATTACACTTAATGTACAAATTATATCTATATAATATAATATAAATAATATATTTATATTTATACCTCAATATAATAAAATTAAATTATATCCAATAATAATAAAAATCTTTGAACAAATAACAATCACCAGCAGGGTGTCGGGTAAAATAAACCAGCGCAAAGAGAAAGAGAGAGAGTGAACTTTATCGTTAAAACTTTTCACTCCATCCTAAGATTCGTGCAATGAAAAAGGACGAGGAAAAAAAGTATGAAAGAAAGTTAATAAGAAAAAAAAAAAAACAAAAAAAAAGAAAAAATAAAATAAAAAGGAAAACTAAAATAAAATCGATTATTACTTCACTATCTCGACACTATGAGATAACGTATCGAGGATATAAATGAGAGTTTGCATTGGTGGTGACGAACAAGAAAAGAAGGAGGATGAGGGGAAGGAGGAAGAGGAGTAGGAGGAGGAGGAGGAGGTGGATCAAGATCGCGTAAAACTAAAAGCAATTTTTATTCGAACAAATTGCCATTGTGTCGCTTACGACGTCATGCGACAAGTCAAAACGATTAGTCATCGTAGTTGTAACACCTTTTCCAAGGTTTTCTCTTCTAGCTAACTGCGATTTCTACTTGGTGTTAGAACTGGACAGAAAAATGGACGAGTTCAACGAAGACAGGACATTCTAAAGGACGATCGGTCTTTTTCATGTAACCTGCCTGCGTCGATTCACTGGAATTCGATATTTTACAAGAAAAAGAAGTGAGAATGAGAGAAAGAGAGATAGAAATATATTTCATTCTGAAATCGTTTACATTGCTAATATTTCATAACTTCATAAATGACAAGACGAAAAAAACTTTTCAAATATTTTCTTCAAAGTACCAAAGAATCGTTTGAAGCTTCTACGAAAATTTTCCAACGATTCTTGGATGTTTCTTTATGAGTGGTTGAAAGAAAAAAAAAGAGAGAGAGTGGAAGAGAGAGAAAGATAAAGTAAAGTAAAGCAAAGAATTTGCCTTTGACCAACTTTATGAAAGTCCAAATGTGCTTTTCTCCTCTATTTACGCGTGCTTCGTTCCAACTTTATTACGCTTAAACTACATAATGACTAACTTATTATTCTTATTTCGTCTTTTTTATATTTTTCTCTTAGAAATAAATTCAAATAAAGTATATATGTATATTTACAGTATACTATAATATTAATATAAAAAAGAAATATAATAATATATGTGTAATAAAATAAAATAAATAAATAATTAGAATAATATATATATATATAAAAATTACGTGTCAGATTGTTTGTCCGCAATGTACTCCTAAACTACTAAACCGATTTTAATCAAATTTTGCACACTGTGTGCAGTTTCATCCAATTTGAAAGATAGGATAGTTTATATCTCAATTTATAATCGCAATATTATTTTATTGCGAATTATTTGTTTATTAACAAAGAGTCATGATTATCTCTGTTAGTTCGATAAGATTCTAACAGATGACGGTATAAGGTAATTCGTTGACTTAAAGACGTGTGTATCAGACCGATTGTAAACCACAGTAACGCGTGGCGGAGCACCCCTAATATAGTATATATTAATATACTATTAATATATTCTTATATTAATTTAATTAACGTAACATAATTAAAATAACATTCAATAAAATGCGTGTAACTCTCAAATTAATTAGAAAATAAAATAAAAAAAATTTCTTTTCCTTTTCACTTTTAATTTTCTATCGTACACCATCGTCAATCTTATTTCAAAATGTTATGGATGAAGACATTGACGTAATATATACATATATATATAAAAGAGAGAGAAAAAAAATAAGAAAATCGATGAACGTTAAGTGTCGTAGCATTTTTCTTTCAACGATCATCGTGATACGAGGTAACAGTGTCCTTTACGAAAGTCATCTCCGGAAATCGGCCTCCACCATTCCTCCATACTTTTACCCTTTATCCTTATATACGAGCCCTGAACTCAACCATGGCAATTGGGAAAAGGGTATTTGAAAAGAAAGAAAACTCGTTGATCGAGATGCGACAGAATGATATAAATCGAAAGTCCATGATAGAAAAGAAAACATCAGATAAAGATAGAAATACTGACAGATCAAATTAGAGTAAGAAAGAAAGAAAGAAAGAAATATAGTGAAAAAGAAAAAGAAAGAATGTGTGTGTATGGGGGTGAGAAAATGTGTGGAAATAAGAGAATCAAGAAAAAGAGAGAAAGTTGATTGTAAGTAAGAGTAAAAGAGTGAGAGTTGTGTGAGAATGAAAAAGTGAGAAAATTTGTGTATATGTGTGTTAAAGAAAAAGAGAGAAATATACACATACATATGTATATGTATATCTATACAGATACATTTCAAACCTTTTTTCATTTCCTTTTCCGATGCGTATAAACAGTTTGTTTCCTGCTATCGTTCTCGTAAAGTAAACTACGTGTCTCCGGTCTTTTCCAATATTCGTCGAAACGAAAGAATAAGAAAAAGAGAGGGGTGGAGAGTAGGGATGCTATATACAACGATCTACGATTTTGCAAAAGTCGTCATTCTTTTCTTTCTGTTTCTTTATCTCTTTTTTTTTTTTCTTGTATATGTTGTTTTCGTAGGAAACGGTACAGGATACGAGAGTAGTGCCACTATACTTCTCTACAATTGTATTCCAAGGAAAAGATATATCCATACATTATTTATTTCTTTTTTATTTTGTTTTTTTTTTTTTTATGTATATATAACAAACAAATGTGTATAAAGCATAGCTTAGAAATTATAAATTCTCATTTGATTTAAATATTATATATTTATATGAAAGTTATTATCTGTGCATGCGCACGTGTGTGTAAGTGATATTAAATAGAAATTTAATGAAAAAAAAAAAAAAATGTAACGAAATGTTGATGGTAAAATGAGTTAAATTAATATCCTTTGTCATATTAAAAAAATTTTAAATGAAACAAAAAATTTAGAAATTATTTAATAAAACGAGAATATATATATATATATATATATGAAAAAAGAAATGAGGATGAATTTTAACGAACGAATTTGTTGGAAAGATTCGTAAAATTAATTCGTTTGTGGATTGTTCCCTTTTTTGTTCGAAAACGTAACGGGTATGTATCTGTGTGAACTATAGAAATGAATAGTCGAGCATTTATTGGCAATTGGTACGATTTAAAAGGACTTTTTTGTTTCATCCGAATCATCAATTTACTCGTGACACGAATAACAGGTATTGCTATTTTTCGAAATAACGAAAATGTTTTTAACGTTAGTGCAGATTTTACAAATTAAATAAATAATTTTTTCAGTTTAATCGATATTCGCGTCAAAATTATCATACAAAGTATAAAAACTTATATAATATTTCAATATTTTCATTACGTATAACCACAAATATAATGTAAATTTTTCTTTTACATATTGTAATAATAATTATGTAATAATTAATCATATTTTTGTATTCGTCTAACTAACGAATATTATTAATAAAAAATATTTTATTGTATATTTTTATTATATTTTATTTATTTTATTTATATATATATATATAACTTTGTAAATTAATATAATTAAAATATAATATATCATAATTAAAAGTAATGATAAATTTAGGATATAAATATTAAAAAAGAATTTTTAATGATACTCTAACGTTTAATTTCAAATGTTAATTATCGAATTTTCCCCTAATTAAGTTCATAATTACATATTACAGGTATAATTAAATGTAAAGATCGGTATGAAAAGTAAAAGAAAAAAAAAAGTAGAGATTATTAGCAAATCGGTAACTTTGATAAAATATTTCATATTTATAAGACTTAAATATCACATCTCTAAGTGAAAATTCTCGATTTAATAATTAATTTTAAAATACGTTTAAACAAATTATTGAACGTAATACTAGACAAGAGGTCAATCAACCCAAGTTCATAATCAGAGGTCAGTTACAAGTATTTCACCAATTGGCTTGACTATCTTCTTGTCTGTGGTGTGTCCCAGTTAGCTAACAAATTCCTTGACTGTGCTTCTGTATATCTCGTCTATGGCATTACATTCAACATGAAAAGGGGGCTTAATTAAAGTTCGATACTGTGACAAGCTTGAAATTGATTGGTAAGTCGATTGGTAAGTCGATTGGTAAGTAGATTTACTTCAAAATGTAAACCTCTGATTAGTTGAGTAAGCAACCTCTTTCTCTCTCTCTCTCTCTCTCTCTCTCTCTTTCTCTGATATTCTTCTTACAATTTCTATAGTTTTCAAAGTAAGACGAAGTTCATGAAAATAATAAGTTGATGAAATTTTTAATAAAGATAAAAATTTGTCTTCAAATCTAAGTACCAATAATAAAGAAGAATTTATAGGAATTATTACATAAAATATATTTCTAACAAACTCTCTATAATAATAATCTTACAAAATGAAAATCCAATTTGACAGAGAATAAATGAATTTTTTGTACAAATTCTATACAATTGAACATCATTATCATACACTGTGTGCAAATAGTAAAATTCACATGCATTTCTTATACATCTGTTCGTTTTATGTAAAAAGTTTTAAACCTAACACAAAAATATTTTAAAACATCAAGTTTTCTGCCTATAACAAATTGATACATCAAAATATATAAAAAAAAAAAAAAAACTTAATAAATCTTTATTATCCAAATATAAAAATATAATACTAATACTTATAATTAAAAAAAAAAAAATTTATTAATATTTTCTATGCATAATATTAACAATCCATTTAATATTATTTATATAAAAAAGCAAAAAATTGTCGAATCAAATTTAATCGAAATATTTACTAATACAATATTTTTCTCTATAGCAATATTACATCAGATAATTTATACGATACAATTTATAAAGTTTAAAATAGATTTGATCTGTTTTAATCTAATCTAATTATCATAATCAAGAAATCAGACTTTGATGGGAAATAGAATGGCATGGAAGAAAGGCGTCAGGTGGAAAGATCGTAAGATAGTTTCGGTCGTCGTAATGAGAACTCGTGATCTCAGTACCGATTTCATTCTCCGATATCATCCCAACCCGTTACTGCTCGCGAACGAGCACGAATTTTAAATGGTCCATAAAGATGTGGCTGAGAATAAGAAAAGAGAATTGAGATACGAAACGTTTAAAGAAGAATTTCGAATAATATCCACCTTTACTTTTCCTTCAAGAAAATCAACGTTAAAGTATCACAGAAAAAAAAATTAGAACTAAAATAGTTTCTGAATAACAAAGACATCTATCTTTATATTAGGTGGTGCGGAAAGTCGTTTCGTTTTTTGCTGACGCAATAATGGCATTAGTTGATGCAAACCAACAAATAATAACACATGAGATGAGATGAGAGGTTAAATTTATCAAATTCAACTATTAATGACCACCTGGAAGGTTTAAGTTTAACCTCGAAGCAAAAATTATCTTCATTTTTACAAAAGAAAAATGAAACGACTTTCCGAATCACCTAATATATAAAGATTTCGTGTCATATCGTTGGTTTCCAATAAACTTCAAAATTCTTTAACCGATCTTAATGAGATTTTGTTTATTTTGTTTGATCTTTTTTCAATTTAGTACATAGAATAGTTTTTATCGCAATTATTTCTATTTTTTATTGCTAATTTAAGGATTTATTATTTGGAGGTTATCTAGGTCTTTAAGTATTAGAAATTTTCGATAGATGGCACTGTATCACAATTCAATTATTTCGATATATTCACGTCGTACGTTTTGTTTCAGATTTTCATATGACATAACTAACCTTACTTTTTATATTTTTTCGAGTATTATTATTTTATATATTTAATTTTAATTATGGTATTATTTTGTTTGTGCTGTTATTTATATATTAAATATTACATATTATATATTATATATAATATATTTATTATTTATATAGGTTATGTTATCTAAGTCTTTAGGTTCTGTAAGTTTTTGATAGATGGTGATGTATTGCAATTCAACAGTAAAATTCAAAGTAAAAAAAAATACGAAAAATATAATAAGATTTTATTAAACCGACAACAACAAATAAAAAATTTAATTATAATACTAAGAAATATTTATTATAAACATAAAATAAACATTAATAATTATTAAAATATTTTTCTGGCATCACATTAAGATGAAACAATTTATTTGTTAGAAAATAAATACAATTTATGCATAAGAAAAGTTAAAGAAAAAACACACAAAGGACAAGAATAAGGATAGAAAAAAAGATAAAAAGATAAAAAGAGAGAGAAAGAGAGAGAGAGAGGAAATCTAGGAATTTCTGGATGCGGCTGTTCGCTGACTCGTTATTCAGTGCTCTTTTTTAGCCGGTAAATGGATGAAGGATGGAAAGCGGAAGGAAAACCAGGCCAGTTAAAGAGAGCATCAGAGAAAGAGAGAGACAGAACGTTTGAAACTACGGACGCGCAAAAGTGTAAGAGAGAGTGAGAGAGAGAGAGAGAGAGAGAGAGAAAGAGAAAGGTGTAGCCCCGTGTCTCGTACAGATTAGAGATATTTATGGTCCAGTAAATCAGATACTGTCTCCCTTCCTTCCTCGCCACCTCCTCTCACGACGTTTATTCATCAAAATAAGCCTTTCCTGGGTAAAGCTTTTGCCGATACAACGATGAACCTTGACAGATCAAAAAGGAATGTATTGGAAAAAGACAAAAAAAGGAATTGAAAAAAAAAACAAGCACTATACTAAAGTGCGTGTTAGCGTGAAAAAAGTAAAAAGAGATAGAAAGAGAGAAGGAGTAGGAGGAAAATGGGTGAGTTATCGAAGATAGTAACGTTTCTGACTCATGCATTACCATATTGACTATTTGAAAGTCATAGTATACTACGTTATTGAATTCGTTTTGATATGTGCTGTCAAAAATACAAAGTGTCATTTAAAAAAATAAAGGTAGCTTTAAAACACATTAACATGTTCAATGCCAAGTTTTTTTTTTTATCTGACTTGTCTTTCAGGCCATTTAATTTTGCTTTAATACAATCAACCATTACATGTAAATATTAATTATTGTAAATATAACAATTAAACAAACTTATGTGCCTTGTTCTATACTACATTTTGTATAATGCATCAATATTTTAATAGAAAAATATTCTTTTACAGATTTAAACATATATTTTCAGTGCATTAAATAAATATGTCAAATGGTATGTATACCACCGGTGGTACACGTGACACGGAACGTGTTAATAAAAAAAAAACAATCACTTTTTAAACATTTGTTTTATTACAATGTATAGCCAATTAAAAAGTGATCAAACTTTTATTTAAAGTATTTTTTTTTTGTCAGGTTATTGTAAGCTAATATGTACATATTTGAAAAATCATGCAAAAAAAGTTATATGGGACATCCTATATAAAAGATATGTTATCGACTCCGAGAGATGGTAAAATGACACCTTTGATAGTATTGAATAACTGTAATAAGGTATTAATAGAGAAGCAACTCGAATTTATAGGAAGAAGAATAAAATGTCACAGATAAAAATGTCTTATCACTGTTGATAAGAAATATCTTACATAACAAGAAATAAAAATACCTTAAATGACGTAATAAATAATTAAAAAAAAAAAAAAAAAAAACTAACAACTCTCAATTAATTACATTAAATCAATTAAAATCAATATTACTGATAATTATAAAAATTAATTAAATAAATAATACATGATAATAATTAATAATTTTTAATGATTATATTCAATGTTGTAGAATTTCTATTATATTTGTAAAACAAATATTTGGTCTTACAAATAAAGTTGACAATAAATAATCTTTTGTGTTGTGTCACAAGTTTTAGAGCAGAATCTATAAAAAGAAAACAAATAACGATACCGGTTATCATTGTTCTGATTAGTCTTGAGACCAATCAGAAAGCTAGTTTCATATGACAACACTGAAAATTGAAGAAGGGGAACCTATCTCATTAGTTAATCCCAAAATTATTTCTTGTATTCATTGTAGAAGTTATTTCTTTTGTGAAATCACGTATTTTCTCTTAAAATTTGATTTTCATACAGTTTGTAAGTAATTTAAAATAATTTCTAGTTTTTCTTTTTATACAAATATCTATCGTGTTTCAATTTTTATCTGACCGATAGAAAATTTAACAATGAGTGAAAAGAAAAATCAAGTTATGCTAAGTAAAATAAGTGCTAAACTTAATAAAGAAATATTAGAAAGTATACTTGTTGCGGAACATAATGCAAAAGATGTTAAAGTAATCGATTGGAATATTAGTGATGGAAGTGCTAAAGGTGATGGCTATTTAGGGATAGTTAACAAAGTCAAGGTTAATGGCATTGCTGATGGCAAACCTGTACAAACTGATATTGTGATAAAATCATTGCCTCCAAATTTAATAAGAAGAAAAATGTATCGATGTACGGAATTCTTTCATAATGAAATAACATTTTATACCAAGGTAATTTCATTTAATATTTTTTATACAAGTATTTTAATATTAATTATAGTAATTAATTTTTTGATAAGTATTATTTTGAAATTATTTAATAAATATTATTTGAAATATAATTTTTTCAGATTATACCGAAATTTGAAGAATTTCTCAAAAGCAAAAATCAAGCTCACATTTTAAATATTCCACGTCTTTTAAAATCATTGGCTGATGGTGAAAATGATTATTTGATATTAGAAAATGTTTGTAGTTTAGGATACGGTCCTATAACTCGTCAAGATTGTGTAGATATGGAACAATGTACTATCATATTAGAAGCATTTGCTATTTTCCATGGTATTTCGTTTGCATACAAAGATCAAAATAAAGAACAATTTAACGAGTGTGTATCTCATTTAGAAGAAACATATTTTAGACCTAAACATTGGAATTGGTATAAAGATTTTCACGTAAGTAAAATTATTTATGTTTAATCAAAACAATTCTATTTCAATTGTGATTTATTTTTTTTTTTTTTGTAGAAACGATTGGTTGATATAGCAACACATGCATTAGTTACTGAATATCCAAACAGTGATGCATTAAAACGTTTTAATTCTTACAAATTTGGTTCACTCCTTGAAATGTCTTATAAAATATGTGATCGTATGAATGCACCAACATCAGTTGTAAATCAAGGAGATCCATGGACTACAAATATTTTCGTACGTAACATCGAAGGAAATAAAAAACAAGCTTTGTTACTTGATTTTCAATTGGCACGTTGCGTTAGTCCAATTCTTGACCTATCACACTTTATTTATGCTTGTACAAACAAAACTCTTAGAGAACGATTTGACGATATGTTGAAAATTTATTATAATAAATTAAGTTATATAATTAATTTACTTGGATCAGATTCTAACAAATTGTATCCATGGGAAATGTTTATGAAAGAGGTAAATTATTTTCTGATTTAATTCTGACAACATCACACATATTTTTGTGTAAAATTATAATAAATATTGTATTTTATTATTTCAGGTAAAAGAACATTTTTTCTTCGGAATTGTTTGTTCATTAGAAGCATTACCACTTGCTATGTTACCAGAATCGCAAGTACCTGACTTGGAAACATTAACAGATGAGAACGTAGAATTAAATTTAGATCATATCGAGTATTTAGATACACAGAGTAAAAGATTACGTTTAGCAGATGTAATTGTTCATGCTGTAGAAAATGGATTTTTATGAAATTGCAAAATGTATTAAAATCATTAGTTAATTTCAATGAAAATCTAATAAATCGATCAATTTTCAAATAATATATTCTTGATAGATCAAATATTAACAAATTAAATCAGTATCTTCATGTATGTAGATAATTTATGCATCTAATTTAATGCAATATTCCTACTGTAACATTTTTGACAATTTCTAAAAAAAGAAAACTTGAAATATTTAATTAGAAACATTCGAAGAACAAATTACCATAATACAAAATATAAAACATTCACACGTTGATATTACTTAATTCAAACTTTTGATTGATAGTATACATACATGATTGAACCTATAGTACAATGTATATCAAATCCTAGAAAAAATAAAAAAATAAAAGAAATAAGCTCGTATCGTTGATTATGAACGTTTGAAGATAACATCAATGGTAATACCATACAACGCGAAACATCGAGAAATGATAATAGTGATTGGATCCTACAATGGATGATGAGACCAACCCTCCAAAATAATAATATGTCGATACTTGTCCGAATTTCACTCTCTGTTGGGAATCGTTAATATGTATTTAAGTATACAGATACGAACAAATGACGATTAAATATGCATATTTACCCTATGCATTATTATTATTCGACTGAATATGCATTCCACAAATGGCCAACATTTCTCGTATAATATCCAAACAACCAACCTCAATGCACGTGGAAAACTATCTCATATACACTTTCTGTATATGTGTGTATGTGTGTCACTCTCACACTTACTCGATATTCTCATCCACACTAACCTATTCTCTCTTTCTTCTCTCTCTCTCTCTTTTACTTGCATACACACATACTACTATCTTAAGCAAATATTATCTTTATTTCTTCAACACATTGACATTTTATCATTCAAACATCACTTATATCAATATTTTTATACAAAGATACTAATCTCAATCTCTCTATTTGTCTATTTGAATTGAACACAAATTTTTATTACGTATTAACTCACATATAATCTACCACACACTCATATGATAAATTTCTCATTTGGTTTTGAAAAAAAAAAATAAGCAAAAATATGAATTCCCTAGGTAAGTATGAGTCAAAAAAAGAAATCTAGGGAATCAGTTTACCTGATCGATATATATATATATATAACTTTGTGTGTCGAGTCTTTGGAATAATATACGTCACATGAGAAAAGAAAAAAAAACTTTACGATAGGTGATAAAAAGGATAGAGGACTAATGCATTGCGGTTTGAATAAATATACTCGCCTCGGTGCTCACTTTGAAGGGGGGAAACGTTCACGGGCAATTGGCCGTAATGGAGCGAACGTAAAGGGAAGGGAAGAGAAGAAAAGGGAAGATAAACAAAGGGACAAGAAGGACCAAGGGAGATGCGAAATATATCGATGTACAAACGTCGTGTCGAAAATCGATGGTTATGTCGAGTACTTACTATATTACGAAATACGAAACCCAAAAGAAAAAAAAAATAAATTTCTTCTTGGTTTTTTGGAGTTTTTTTTTATACCAAAACCAATTTTATTCTTCATTATTTTCTTATTTTTTTAATTAATTAATAATATAATTTAATATATTATCATTCGAAATTGGAGTGAACTCTACGAAATTTATGTTGAATTAATTTTTGTTTTTTTTTATAATAAATTTATATATTTACAACATATTTTTATTATAAATAATATGGAGTGATTGTTGGAATTTTAATAGGATATTTTTTATCACGATTATTTCTATTTTTTATTGTTAATTTAAGGATTTATTATTTGGAGGTTATCTAGGTCTTTAGGTACTAGAAGTTTTCGGTAGTTGGCGCTGTATTACAATTCAATTATTCCGATATATCATACGTTTTTCTAACCTTGTTTTTTTATATTTTTTCGAGTATTATTATTTTATGTATTCCATTGTAAGTGTGGTGTTATTTTGTGTGTTGTTATAATTTACTAAATAGTTTAAAATTATATTAAATAAACATTTTATAATAAAGCTACAGCAAATCGTGACCAAAGTACCCTAGTAAAAATATAAATAAAACACTGCGTTAGAGACACGAAATGAAAAGAAAATTAAAAATCTTCCTAATGTAAATTCAC
The DNA here is from genome assembly GCF_001465965.1 of Polistes dominula. The sequence continues at coordinate 630,068 of NW_015148995.1, read as the reverse complement.
AATTATTAATTTATACTAACAAATAATAAAATATATATGAAACGCGACTTATTTAAACAAAAGAAATCATAAATCGTACGCAAACTGAATAGCGCAATCTTCGATTGGACGTTTATAATGAGTGAAATCAAACAACTGGGAGAATAAATTCTTTTTTTTTTTTTTTATTACAAAATAGATGGATCACTTAACGTTAACTACGCGGACAGGTAACCCACGTTGATGATGGACGAGGAACAACCACATTCTACTCGATCTCGTCAACTCGACTGTCGATGTCTCGAATGTCAATCCACGTGCATCCGCTTAGTTAAAGGACAAGTACCCGTTCGCGCTTATAATGGCCGACTCTGGTGCATGCTGCATTTGGCTTTATGGAATTACCTGTCGTAGGATTAAAAGGGTAGGTCATATAAATCCCCCATTGCATAATCAATGAACGTTCCTACCAACCTATCCTTTATTATATGCAACACTATAACTCAATCATTTAACTAACAAAATTTGAAAACCTTGAAATTTTACAAATAGATAAATGTATTTTAAACTTATCCACTTTATTGAATTTTTATCATTATTATTTAAGGTTATATAAAATGAACCCAGAGTTTAATTGTCTTCTTATTCTATTTTTGATACACACGTGTCCCGCCATGTGTTGAAACACCCATATTTGGTTATGAAAGGAATAAATAATGTCGTTGATACTGCAGTGAATTAAACAAGAAAGTTTTAAATATAAATTCAAATTTTAATCTTTTGTTAATAAATGACATATAATAATTAACAAAAAAGATGAGTATAAGATTTCTTAAAGTGATAAGCGTAACTGTAGTAACAGCGAGTGATAATGGTACGGTAGGATGATTATTGTTGTGATAGTCAAATAATAAATAATACGAGTAGTGGAATATGTTGCATTTCTCGCGATTATCTTGTTTATGGTCCAACAACAACAACCCTGACAAGAAAGCGTAGGATGCATATTGGCAATGCCCTATCTCTCTCTCTCTCTTTCTTCCTTCCAGTTTGCTCATTCATTTTACAGAGTTGGAAATGTCTGTAGATGTTAGTGCCGGTTTTCGCGAGTAAGTTCATGCCCGCAACGATGCACATAAGGGCACGTAGCGCAATTACACCAGTTCCTCTCATAGGGAATCGCATCACGTCAACCGGTGGATGCCGCTTGCACGAACACTATACGTGATTTGTAGCCATAATTTTGTAGACATTCATAGGTCAGCAAAGCAAGTGAACGAGCATTCTCTACCTATACACATCTACCTATACCAACTTCTACATTTCTATGTACATATACTACTATATATATATATAAGGTAAGTAAAAACGAAAATACCAACGAATAAACGGCATAGTAACTGGTGCAAACCAAGGAACCTTCCAATTCAAACGATTCCTCCAGGTAAAATCGAAAATCGAAGAAATATCGAACGTGCACGAAATAAAAGAGAGAAATGAAATTTATATTTGTCAAAGGATAATTTTATCAATGAAACAGTAAAACGTGAAGACATTTTCGAATTGATAAATTTCACTTATTTATTTTATTTATAAATCAACGTCAATTTAAACGTTAGAATTATTGTATAAATAGTTTAATATGTTTTATGTAATAATACAAAAAGATTAAAGAGAGAAAGAAAAAGTAATTATCTTTAAAAGTTAGGTAATTCTTTGGTCTCAAAGTCTCATTACTAGCTTGAAAACTTCTTAACCCTTTGACTCCCTTTCATCCTCGTTCAACGCTTGATCCAGCAACAACCCTCTTCTCTTCCAAGATTTTCATGCAAATTCGACAAGTTGAAGCTGGTATTATTACGAAAGAGAGAGTAAGAGAGAGAGAAAGAGAGAGAGAGAGAGAGAGAGAGAGAAGACTAAATTCTCTGACCTTGCCTACTTCAAAGCATTTCCCGATACGATTACAACAACGAAAACGATGACGAAGTGGGAGAACAAGAACCAGGATGAAGGAGTTCGTAAATCAACGACGAAATATTCGTCGATTCACATGCAAACTGGCGCTCGTTAATCCAACAAACACGATCCAATTCCCCCAAATCCCTGATTTTAATCGGATTCTCACAGTGAATATTCGCGATCAAGTAACTATACGTTCCGGTAGTATAGTTTTGCATAACATTAATTGCCATAGATATCTACCTAACCTTAAAATCCTCCTTCTTCTTCATTTATTTTTTTTTTCTTAACCTTATACAAATCTTCCAAAGTTTAAACACTAGTAACACAAAATATTAAATACATGTGTATTTAATATTAACACTTTGTTGGCCGTGTTCAATATTTTTTTAAGAATTTATCTTATGTCACCGGCTATTACTTCGTAATTGAATTGAAAAGTAAAACAATATAAATGATTTTTAATAAATTTTAATTATTATTAGACTTTAAATATTTCTTCTTCGTATAATAAACAATATAACAATAGTACACAAAAATCTGTTATTATTGTAATATTTATTTTCGTTGCGTTTTCATTTTAAATAGTGTGATGCAAAAAAAAAGCGCATCACGTGTTAACTCGTTACCGGTCAGCAACGTTCGACCACAGAAACACGAGTTAACTCGTGATTCAATGTCTTTTTATTATTAAATGCACATGTATTCAATAATTTTCAATATTTTGTGCTACTAAGGAAGTTTTCAAAATGACAAGGGGAAAGGGAGAAACTAAAAAACTTCTTCAATCGAGTATAAATACCTTAGGATAAGAAAAATTGTTTCTTTTACTTTTGAAAAATAAAAACGCTACGATCGAAAGCAATTTCTTTTTACTAAAACTTTTAACGATCGAAAGAAAGAAAAAGATAAGTAAACCGTTAAAAAGCAAATAGCGTTTTTTCCAAAGCGAAGAATAATCGATCGAACGGAAGTATGAATATTCTTTCAAGCAAAGAAAACTCGTTCCATTCTTGAGGATAAAAAGAAGAAAGAAAGAAAGAAAGAAAGAAGTAATGAAAGAGTGAAAAAAGAAAGATGACAATAATATCAAAAGTATAGAGAAAAATAGAAAGAAGACGAACTGGGGGTAAGGGGGGGGGCGGGGTAAGAGAGGTAATAATGAGTACAATGATTGCTCGATGATAGTCGATTAAGTAAAGACGATTTTGCTATGGTGACTTGACTCGAGAAATTAGTCGGATGGAAAGTAAATGAGAAAGAGAAGGATATGCAAAAGAAAAAATACTTAGAAATAAAAGAATAAGAACAAGAAAAGGGAAAAAAACGTTTAGCCTTGAACGTATTTATACGAAGATCGAGCTTTTTCTTATAAACGGACTGATTTTCTACGGGTTAAAGTGAAACTCCGGTTGTTAGACGATGTGAGAGTTAAGGGATATAAAGTGAAATGTAAGTACTGGGTAGGGTTGTTGGACATTACATTAAATAAGATACCTTTTTGTATTTTTTACTAACAAGTACAAAACACTCGAATGGTTTGACGTTCTAACTTACAACTACTATTACTATTGGTAGTATTAAACTAGCTAGGTAAGTAACTAGGTAGATAAGTAGGTAGGTAGGTATTAACCAAGTACGGTTCGGAAACGATTTCATCGTTTATCGTTGGATTTCTAATTACATCGTCGATACTACTCGTCGAGGTTGTGCCGATAGTAGTAGTACCGGTACTAAGCATGGTCCCAAAGGGACAGGAAACTCGATTTGCTCTTGAAAGCTTCGAGAGCACGTCGAAACGTCGTGGGTTTGTGATATTGGTGAAGGTACCGATGCTAGTAATGATGGTACTACTACTATTGCTACTCCTGTTGCTGCTGCTCCTGCTCCTGCTCCTGCTATGATGGTATTGGTAATAGTGAAAGTGGTGGTAGTATGGTGGTGATGGTAGTAGTAATACGTCGTGAACGATGTAAAACGATAAGTGGAAAGTAACGTGTACTTTCTATTCGATCGACTACCTTACCAACCAACCACCACCTGTCGCGTCTCTTCCACGCTAGAAGAAACTTTAAGGGAGGGGTAAGGGTTTCAGCTTGAAAAAAAAAACATTTTTCAGATTTTTTTTCTCAAATATGTATCGTAAAAATTAACGTTTTATTTCCGCCAATCGTTTCATTTTTTAATAATATAATTTATATAAAATTTTTAATAACTATCGATAGTTATCTATAGTTTAATAACTTCGACATATTGATAGTCCGATAATCGATATATC
>NW_015148995.1:609247-625162 GCF_001465965.1 Polistes dominula | reverse complement strand
ATATATCGAAGTTCGATATATATCGATAGTTCGATAATCGATATATCGAAGTTCGATAATCGATATATCGAAGTTTGATATATATCAATAGATCGATAGTTTGATATATCGATTTTTCGATAGATGGATATGTAAAAATTGAATTTTTTTTAGTCTATTGACACTCAACAAGGTTCGGTTAACACGTTGGTGAAATTTTTCTATCCCCTTTCTATTATATATATATATTCTATATTCTATATATATATAACCCCTATACTTTTCTTTCCCCATAAAACATGCTAACCTAAATGATTTAAAATTATGTGTGTAAGTAATACTTAAGGCAGATCGAAATTTCTTTCTCCATCATCTTTCTCCTCCATTTGTAACTCATGTAATACTTTTTTTTTTTCATTTTATTTTATTTTATTTCATTTCAATCATTCTGTTCTATATATTACATTTATCTATATCAAATGAAAAACGTAATACTTAAAATAACTACACATACTAATTTTACACATCCGTGTAAATTTTTACAATTATTTATCAATTATTTGCACATTAATTTTAACAACATTAACTATAATGATAAGTCGGTATTTAAAAAAAAAAAAAAAAATGTGAAGTTAATAAAATTTCAAGATGTCGATAAAAGTAAGTTGGCATCTATTTTCAAGGCCAATAAAAAGTTTACTATCTCAAAGGGTGACCCTTACCCTTTATTCCAAGGACATAACGACGTCAGAGTTTCGCACGATTCGAGTCTTCTCTTCTGACTCTTTCTATCTTATGCTCGATAAAACAAACTTCATTCACTTTTGTGCATTCCCTTTTTTGTTCTTAACCGGATCCTTCAGCTTTTCTCTCTCTCTCTCTCTTTCTCTTTCGTATAATGGTAGACAAGTCAACGACGATACGTATCCAAAGAATGTTATAAACTTTACGGTCACGACGTTATTTTCCGGACCTAAGGAAGACCAAAGTCAGTAAATCGTTTTGTCTTAGTAGAGTACCACTGGCTACTCATTGTCAGTTTCAAAGGTTTCTACCTGAAACGTCTTTTGTTTCATTTAACCACTTATATCATTTTATCACAACCACCATCATACACTTAAAAGTTATTTTTAAATTTAACAAGTTTAATTAAAAATTAATAAATACGTTTTAATCCTATTATAACTAATTTTGTTTTCGTTATTTTTTTCAAAACAACCCTTAATTAATTTTTCTATATTGCAATATTAATTACAAAATTAATGTTATAATTAAAAAATTAAACAAAAACATAAATAATTGATGTATTTTGAAGAAAAATACAATAATTATAATGGAAATAACTAATAAAATAATTAATTAATTAATTTTTATTTTATCTTAAATATAAAAGTTCGATAAAGTTCGAATGAAAATGAAATAATTGTCGTATTAAATAAAAATGACGTAAAAGATAAAAGATGATTTATTTAAGAAGGAAAATATATTATTATATATATATATATAAAAGACGATCTGTAAAAACGAAAAAACGAAAAATGCTATTAAGCTGAGAAGATTACAAAAGTTAAAGGAAGACTTACCCTCCGCGTAAACGCAACTCTATTGTAAAACCCAATTTTCACATTTTACTTATTCTGCTTGAGGATCTCTTACAAAACTAGTACTACCACTACCACCACTTTTATTACACCTATAAATAAGTGGATTCTCTTGGAGAAATCCAGTATCTCTAACCATGTTCCATAGAATTTTTATTTCTCTTAAACGATTTTCTCTTGTGAAATATAAACTTTCCAACGTGCAAAAGGGATTTACAATACATACACAAGCTTGAATATTAGCTTTCTTTTGGTCAGAAACATTTGACTATAAATCCGAAAGTCCTTACACTGAGATACGAATAACCAAGCGGTTAGAATAATTCAAGAAAAATAAATCATTTATGTTTAACTAAAAAGTCATAACATTTATATTAATTTATTCATTAAACAAATTTTTTAATAGAAAAAAAAATACTTTTTCACATGCTACTACACACATTTATTTATGAAATAATTCCTAATAAATTCGACAAAATAATTTTCTAAATAAAATGTAATCTCACTAAAAGGTTATACAAAATATAATATCATTTAAAAACTTTTATCTTTATGTATACACAAATGAATTCAGAATTAAAGATAATAAACAAATGATCAAATAAAACTATTGAAAGAAAAAAAAAAAGGACAACGTATAGCAAAGTGGCGATTAACATGGCAAAAACACTTCCTTTTTTTGTCTGATAGCAATTGCTACAGCTTCCCAATCTACAATCTGAAAATACAACGAGGAAAAGAAATAAGGGTTAGGAAAAGGAAAGGAAAGAAAGACAAAAAGAGAGAGAGAGAAAAATAGAAAATTTCGATCGTCGATAAGAGCAACACACACACATACACATACATTGGTACGAGTTTCTCATTGACCCAAATTCTTTTTCGAATGCCATGGAACAGCAGAAGCTGCAGCAGCAGAAGCAGAAGCATCAGCACTCACTAACTCAGACTTTTGTCCCGAAGCTCACATGTTGTTGTGTACAACTAATATATAAATTCCAATAGGTAAGTATTCAAACGTTGTACTCGTTGCGCCGTTTGCAAAAATGCGCACACAAAGATCATAGGAATTTTCGTTTGGCATTGAAACGTGGCGTGTTTTACGGTTCAATACGATACCAAGGATGGAATTTTAAACCGGAAAGAAAAAAAATGCGAGATAATAATGACGAGAGATATATAAAACCGAAAACACCCATATGTGTACACATATATATATATATACTTTTTTATATTGTTCACTATTTCGGAAATTATTCGAAAAACGTTTATTGAAGTTTCAACGATTTGTTTAACATTATATCCAACATTATCAACATTCTTGTCGATTGTATTTATTTACGATAAATTTCATTTTTTATTAACACTATGACGTCCGGTGGCTCCACGTTGGTGCCATGCGAAAACTTTTGAATAAGTACTGATGGCTTCACGTTTGGTGCCATTCGAAAATTATCAAGCAAGCGCGATATATATATATATATAATAATATATAATAATATAATATAATTTTAAATTATTAAATTCTTCAAATTTTATCGTACATCCAAAACATTTATCTAATTCTCGTGTACAAATTTCTGTCTTTCTCTCCTTCGTCGAATCAATCTAATTGCAATTAATCATTGAGCTATTCATCGATCCCTTCCTTTTTCTATTTTAGCAACTAAAGTAAAAAAAAGAAAATAAAAATATTAAAAAAGGGAGAAAGAAAGAAATAAGTTGAAGAGTATTAAGACGATAGGAAGAGAGAGAGAGAGAGAGAGAGAGCTACAACACAGTAACAGTGTCAACGTCCGTAGAAAACTTCAAAAGCAACTTGAAACTACTCCGCGTTCGGCTAAAGGGGGTTGATTAAAGTTTTTAATTAAGTGCATTAATGATTTATCAGATAACACCAAACGGCACGGCCGGCTTCTAATTCCTTCCTCGACGTAAAAATTGCTCGCTCGACGATTTATCTAATTACTTGTAATTAGCAGGAGCTGTTCCTATCTCACCACCCCCCTTCCCACCTCACAGCCTCTTCCACACTCCTCCTGCTACTTCTTCTTCCTTTTCCTCTCAACGTATACTTTTGCAGAGAAGGCGTCGATAAAATTAACTTCCTGGTTGATCTTCAAGAGAAATTAGAGTCAGTGAGTAAGAGAGAGAAAGAGAGAGAGAGATAGTAACTACGAAATTGTTCCCTTTGACTATACCAAAACTCTCTAAAATATAAATTATAAAGTACTTATTATACCTTACGTAATAATCTTATTTGTGAGATAATACGAAAACGTAAAATTAGGAAAACACCTTAAAACAAGCTACCTTTGTAATTGCTATGTAAATTTTTGAAATACTATACCCTTTGATAACAGATAAATACTCAAAAGAAAACAAAAAAATAATACAACTATGATGGTACTCCTTATCACAAACAATTAACAAAAAGTTCAATAATTTAATACAGAAATTAGATATATATAATTTTTATATATAATATATAAAATATATAAATACATATATATAATTTTATATAATAATATATTTTAATATATATTTTATTATATATTTATTATATTATATTATAAAACACATAGTTGTGTAGGATGAAATTAGATAAATATAATTTCTATATATAAAAGATGAGATATTTTATATATTTAAATACAATTAAGTTCTTAAAATAATAATTATAAATTTCAAAAAAAAAAAGAATTATCATGTTCACGATTTGCCTTTTAAGAGGAGTAATCGTTGTGTAGAATGATTAAACGAACGATCTCTTTTCAATATTGTCGAATTGATTGCACTCATGCAAAGTAAAAGGAAGAAAAATTAGATCGTTGGTACTACTACCACCACTACTACTATTACTACTACTACTATTACTTTTTTTTTCTTATTTTCATCTCAACTGAAGGCTCAACACACTCTCGCTCTTATTCTATCCCTTTCCTTGGCAGAAAAGGCGTTAAGATGGAAGGAAAAATCGAACTACGTCGAGAAAGTAAAAAAGCATTTTTCCGTAAGACGAACGGAAGAATGGAGGTCAACGCAGGAGGCAATATCGAAGCTTGGCATTGCCTTTTCATCGAGATGAGATCTTCGTCTTGCAAGCTTCCCAGACTTTTACTCTCTCTCTCTCTCTCTCTCTCTCTCTCTTTCCCTCTTACTCTCTTATTCGTTTCTCACTCTTTAGAATAAACCTTTCTCTTCCTTTTCTATCTCTTTGTCCTTCATTTATTGCATCTACAGCTTACGTCTTGAGCATACCGATTCTATAAACGTATATTCAACATCTATTTCCGATGTTATTAAATTCTTTCATCCTACGTATGTGGATATTCTCACTTGAGAATGTATATAATTTGGTTGAAATATTTCAAATAAGTTTTCTCAAATAACTCGATTCTTATTGACGATAGAAATAACACAAATGTGTGTCAGAAATAAAAAAAAAAAACCATGCGTGCATATCACACAAGTTAGAAGTAAAAATCTTCAAATAAACAAGTTTCGAGAATAATTTATCATGTAATATTATCATAATATTATTTGTACTTTTGATTTGTAATTATTTATTTAATTATAAAAATGCGCGCCTGTTCGTATGCAACCTTCCAGACACACTTTGAAAATGTTGCCTACGAGTGCCATCTACTAGGACGGAATTTTTTTGCAATCAAAACTGTTTATACACGTATGTATGATGGGTTGTGTATCTTTCGGGTAGAAAAAAATTCCGTCCTGACAGATGACGCTCGCAAACAACATTTTCAAAGTGTGTCTGGAGGGTTGCATTTATACAGGAGCGCACTTTTATAATAATTACAAAGAAAGTAAATAATAAAATATAATGTTTGCAAATGAATTATTTTTATAAATAATGATAAAAATTGAACTCTAATATTGTAATTAATTTATGCATATTTTTAGAATAATATTTAGTATTTTATATGAAATTAAGGCCGTTTCCTTTCCCCACTACATCCCGATCTCGTCTATCCTTCTACAACACCGCGTTTCATTTTTTTAAATCACACCCGTTCTAAAGGAGCTTTCATTTGAAAAATATTTTTAAATTGATCTTTAAAAGAATAATACATAATCCAATCTCTCGTTACGTATTATATTACATCAAAATATAAACATAAACATACAAAAAAATAAATATATATCATTAATATAATATTAAATCCGTTTTCGTATAAATTCACGTTAATGAATGATACTCCAAACGCTATTATATTTTTTATCCTCTCTATCTCATTCTTATTCTCTTTCATTCATCTATCTTTTGCTTATCTTTCATATATTTTCAGCTCATATTTCAACGTTACCTGTTTCATTTTCGTCTATGAAAATATAGGACGTGATTAACAATTAGTTGTAACAAGCTGTGACAAGCTTGCTCATACATATCTCATGAAACTCATATTCTTCCTATATATATATATATATAGAATATATGGGATGGTATATATGAGATATAGAAAATGTTTAAGTCATCCATTGTCCTTTCGAATGAGGCTGCTTTGTCTTTAAACGGATATTCGTTAGCTATTCTTGTTTAACGAGCCATATATTATAATAATACATATAGATTATTATAATAATTTCTCATTTCCTAAACGATGAAATGTTAACATACGAACGAAGGAATAAAGTAAAAGGTAAAAGTCAAAATTAAATAAGCTATCACACATAGAAACTCAAATTCGACTGTAGGCGAGGAGGTTGAGGGATGATCATCTTCATCTCATTTTTTCATTTCTCATTTCACATAATCGTAGGTTTTTAACGACAACGATTTCCCGTAATGAAAGTTTTCGTTTAGCTAGCTGAAACTTAACTGAGGTGTAGTGGGTAAGTAATTAGAACAGACGGTTAATTAGATGGTTAATGAGAAAGACGATCACAAGGGCCAATATGAAGAAAATTATACGATAGTTTGCATCCAAGTATCTATGGGAAAATATTCTTTTTATTCTTGATCATTTAGTGAAGATATAAAATTGAAAAGAAGAAGAATTAGAAGAAAATGAAGATGAAGATGACGATAAGAAGGATGAAGGATTTTAACTAGAAATAAATTAATGACACTGTTCAAATGTTGAATGGTGTTACGTTGAACATAGTGACAATGACACTACTTGAGAAAATGACGAATAATCTTAATTCAATTTCATCGAATATATCTTTCTATAGAAACGAATGAGAACTATAACGTGCTTTCGTAATTTAGATTTATGATAGCATACTGAAATGCTTTATAAAGTAATAGTGGTCTTCGAACTTTGTTAGATGATATCCTAGTAAGGTTTCGTGTTGACTTTTCTAAGGTTTCACGTACTGTTATTTAGATATGTTACATCGTATTTAATATCATGCGTTGTTATACGAAGAAATGTTACGTAAAATATTCTTACACTTATAAGGTTCATGAGAACCGATAAACATTTCATAGGCACCTGTTAATGTTTTAAAAAAATTCTTAACACTGTAAATTGTTATTATTTACAACTATATGCAAAATTACAATAACTTTTTATTCCAATTATGCACAAAACTATGATTAAATTTATAACCATTTATCTACGGTTTTATTTTTTGTTTATATAACTAAATTTATTATATCTTAATATAATATATATATTAATATATATTACACACACACACACACCCTATAAAATTTAATATTAATTAATTAAAATTTATTATATCGATAAATTTGAATAAAATAAATAAAAAGTGATAAAGAACACAAAATATATTATATATATATATATATATATATAAGTTAAAAATGATTGTAATAGTTAGAACGAAAATATTTTTGACAATTAGGAAGTAAAATGTTCATTCCATTGAAATAATAGAAAAACGTTGGATGTAATTATCTTCTCATCAGGTCAACGAGCAATTATCTATACCATACTTCCCGATTACCTTCATTTTATTACTTTCGCATACTTTTCATTTTCAAGTTGGTAGAAAATCATAGTAAAACCACCTACACTATATCGTACAAATTCATAATCAAATAATTTCTCGTAAACTCATTACAAAACAAACATACCACCATAACAGACACACACACACACAGTTATATACACATATATACTATAGATAATGTAAAAAAACGTAATGGCAAAAGAGAATTTCATATTAAATAACGAGTTCGCACAATCGTATTTCTCTAATAATAACACGATTTAATGCGAACCGTTCTAATTTACTAATTGAAGCGAATACCAAGTCGTTAATTAAAAGAATCACGATTTAATATCTCAGTTTTCACGGAAACACCACCCGGTCCCAATACTACGAAAACACACTCAAACTTTTCCAAATCGAACTTATTAGAAACGTTATACGAAAGTCCCATAATATTCCTTTCCCCCCCCCCATATCCCATCCCATTTTAAACACCATTCCACGATTAATTAAGCATTTAATTACATCTTCGATCGGATCGATTATAGGACTCTTTGTTTTATTTTTATCCAAAACCAATTTTTTCTTCTCCACTAAATTTATTTCTATTTTTTTTTTTCTTGTTTGTTTATTTTTTATATTCGTATACATATTCTTTTCACCTACCCTCCATCCAAACTAAAAATCTCATCGATTTGTTTCTATCCGCTAGTTTTGCTTATCCCTCCCTCGCCCTTTAGGTACCACAATTTCCAAACATTCAACTTTTCGACAATTTGTCGTGTTATAAAACACACATACAACAACAACAACAACAACAACAAAATGTAACAAATTTAACGAGTCTTTTCAAATTTCCAACGATTTGTGGTTGCTTTCTCCAACGTATTCGCGGTTGTGTAACTGTAACGTTAACAATTTTGACAATAATATTATTGGCGAATATTGTCAATGAAATAAAAAGAAGAAAAAAGAGGGAAAAAAAAACAATTTTGGTAAAAAAATAGTAATCGAAAAATCACGGAAAAAAAATATATGTATTCTCTTTCTCTCTCATTCTTTTTTTTCTCTCTATCAACTCTTTCTCTTTCATTAATTTAATTCGATAGGCGGTAACGCTTTAATTATTAAGCTGAATAAATCCAATTTTGGTTGAACAAATTCGATAAAATTTTCTCTCTCTCTCTCTCTCTCTCTCTCACTCTCTCTCTCTTTCTCTCTCTCTCTCTCTTGAGTATTCAAACATTATTTTTATTTCTACTCTTTTTTTTCATTCGTACATTGATTTTAATTCCACACTGATAGATATTCCAAAAAAAGTAATAATAATAGGTAAATAAATGTGAAATATATATTATATGAATAATAATAATAATAATAATATTTAAATAATAAAATATATAATAAATAAATAAAAAATAAAATTAATATATAAAAAATTACTCTATATTAGTATATTACTTTTATAGTAATATATATAGATTACTTTTTTTAAATAATATAATTTATAATTACAAATTAAAATAATAATTTTTTTAAACATATAAAATTTATAAAATAATAATTTATTAATTTATTATTAATAATTAAAATATTATATATATATATATATATATGTGAGAGTGAGAGAAAGACGAAGAGTGCGAATGTATGGTGTGCGTGAAAACAATTGATGAATGTGAAAGATGTGTAAGAGTATGCAGCGATATTGGTATAAGTGTAAGTGCGCGCAGCGATATGGACATGAGTGTGAGTGCGTGCAGCGATATGGGTATAAGTGTGAGTGTATGCAGCAGTATGAATATGAGTGTGTCCAGTAAGAAAGAAAAGCGGGCGTGCATCCCGAAGTCTCTCGAATATTCCCGAACCGGAAATCAGGAAAAGGTCTTTTGTTTTCGGTCGGGAATAGTCTGGAGATTTCGAGAATGATTGACGGAAGTGATTGGGACCATTGGTGGGGTGAATGAGTATATAAGCGCGGCGAAGAATGCGATCTTCGCCTTCTTGATTCGGTGCGACTATTTGTGAATGAAAGAGTGTAATACGAGTGTACTTAAGATTTCTAACTATTGTTACTTACTTTCCTTTTCTATCTCTTTATTATTATATTAAACCTTAATAATTAAACATTTGTTCTATTATAATAAATACTTATANATAAATACTTATATTTTAAATTTAAATAAATCTTACATATATATATATATATATATATATATATATATATATAGGTAAATTATAATATTGTTCAATTATAAATATATATATATATATTATTGAGCAATATAATAATATAATATTTATTATATATATAAAATAATAGAATAGAAGGGAATCAAAAAAAAATATGGAAAGGGAGAAAGAGAGAAAGATAGAAGAATAAAATATGACCACTTAGTCAATTATTGGAACAACTAAAAGTAGAGACTCTCTCTACTCGTAAAAGTCGGCTTCCGCTCAAGTGTCTTATTGTTTCTATAGTATAGTAGAGTGGCAAAATAAGGAGATGGAATAAAAGGTACTAGAAGCAAGAAATAAAGAAAGAAAGAAAGAAAGAAAGGAAGAAAGAAAAAGAGAAAGAGAAAGAGAAAATAAGGTACTGCCAGTGGTGTAATGCTAAAGTACACATACACACATACACGCACATATACACATAATAATACTTTTTCCACTCGAGTCCGAATGTCAGAAAATAATAAGTGTGAGAAAAGAGAAAGAGAAATAAAATAATAAATAAGAGAGATATAGTAGAAGTAAAAAAAATAAGTCGAGTCTCTGTGGATTCGGATAATCAGAAAGAAAGAAAGTGTGTGTATGTGTGTGTGTGTGTGTGTGTGAGAGAGAGAGAGAGAGATTCATTAAAAAACGCAAGAAAATTTTTCATAAAAATAATTTACTAATTAATTTTGATGTTTAACATTGTTTTCTAATTTCTAATTAATATTTTTCATGAATTTAATCTTCAATTACTTACTGCTGTTCTTTTTTCTTGACCTTTTTTTTATTTATTATTATTATTATTATTATTATTATATATATATAATTAAATTTAATAAACCGTCATAGAGATAAACTGTTCCATATAATATTTTATTAATCGAAACGAAAAAGAGAGAAAGAAATTATTTATTTTATCGAGAAAAGAAATATGAACAAAATGAAATATACTCGTTACGATTAAACTCCTCCTCATCCCATCTCCTCCTGTTCTCCCTCCTGTTGACAAATTAACTTCATACGTTAATTTAATAATGTCACGAGACAAAGAAGGAAAGAAACAAGAAAAATAATAATAATAATAATAATTATTATATTAAAAAGGTCAGATCGGGAAAACAACATAACGATAAGTCGTAGATTTTTGAAAATAAAGAACAAATTAAAATTGATTGAAATAAAAGAGAAAGAATATTGAAACCAAAAAAAAAAAAAAAAAAAAAAAAAAAACAGAAATAAAAAGATCTCTGGTTAAATTTGTAAATTAAATAGAAAATTGAAACGGATAATATATAATATAAAATATATTACATATATTTTTCATTATATACGGTAACTTTTATTCGTTTGAAATATGTATGAAAGGTTCGTGTTATATATAATATAGAAATATGAACAAAATTTTAATGTTAAATGACAGGAAAGAAAGAACAGACAGACGATAACAAAAAGATAAAAAGAGATAGAAAAAATGAGAAACATTTTATATTAATTCGTACGGTCTGTTAACGTATCTTTATTACACGTGAAATTTATTATTCAATTCGAAATAAAACCGGTTTCCGAATGTTCAAAGAGTCTCATGTAAAGTGGAGATAATATTCTTTATCGTAGAACGATATTTCAACGATTCTCATGCTATACCGGTATAATAGAGGGAGACCCCAACCGACCAATAGATAAGCGTTTATAGGAACTTCGACAAAAGGCTTGAGTTCTCTCTCTCTCTCTCTCTCTCTACATCATTCGATTCAGAATTACGCATCCAGGAGAATAACCATTTTGGTATGGTGGTGGGAAGAGGGTGGGGGGTATAGGAATTGAAAGCTGTGGTCTTGCCATCAATCCACTACGATAGTTTGATTTCGATTCATTGTCAGTCAGGCCACTTCCTCTCAACTTGATCGGAAAATCATATACATTATATATGACTAATATATATATATGTATGCATATACATGAATCTAACTAAATACACACGTTGTGTATTATGCACATTGAGAAAGAGAGAGAGAGAGAGAGAGAGAGATTTGAGGTATTCGATTAAATGTAAATATTCATCCTACGTAACAAACATTTTCAATGATTTACAACTTTAATTATAAACATAATCTCATTGAATGTTAATCTTAAATGATATTAATTTTTAAAAATAAAATATATTAATCGAACTATCGTTATGGGAAATTTTTAAATAGGTTTTTTGTGTCTGTAGTTTCATTTCCCAACTATCTTTGTGATTCGTGATATACATCATTAGAAAATTAATAAAAAATGTACTTTTATTCAATTCAATTTGAATATAACTTTAACATTATAAGATAATGCTACTACCATATGTATTATCAGAGTATTATTTAATTGAAAACTGTATTATGTATAACAATAGAGAATTGTGATTTCAAACTAATGTAAATATTATGATTATCTAATTGAAATTGTGAATGATATTTACATGAATTATTAAATATTTATCAATACTAGATGAATATTTCATTGATAATATTATAATAACCATTCATGGCTTATTTATTACCATTTCATTTTCTTGAATGATTGAACTAACAAACAGATATTACACACGGTTACACAGGTACTTACGATTATTTTCATTTCTGAATGAAGAAGATTAGCACAGTTAACAGTTAATATCGTCATTTGTCACTTAAAACTCTAGCAATAATGTACATATATGTATACACACCTGAAATTAATCAAATCGACTCCAGTCGAGCAATTAAACGCTTACGATACATATCGAAATCGGACCCCTTGCAATGCTCTAATGAATCTGGTTTGAAACCACACAACGTGACTATTATCCGATATATAACGTGCTTACTTGTTGTTGATCGTAAACTACGTGTCACGAGGTAAAGCACGTAAAACACAGTAACGTTGACATTTGCAAATAACATTTGTAAAAAAAGAAAAACCTATTAATTCTATTTATTCTTATTATCCTATACATTGTATCGTACTTTTGATGTTACGTATCAGTATCGATAAGTCATTAATACTTTGTGTGTATCATGTTTTAAATCAATCCAATTACAAATGATCTGATTCATTTTAAAAACATATGTATATATGTAAAAAAAAAATAACAACGAAAAAGAGCTTTATATGGTGTCGTGCATAAAACGTTAAATATAAATACAAAATTATTGAAAATTATATTTTCAAATAACAAATCAAATAATTGTGTTTCCCTTTTTTTATTTATATCAATTCTATCTCTCTCTCTCTCTCTCTCTCTCTCTCACACACACACTCCATTACGAGAGAACTCTTTTTATTTTTTATTTAAACAAATAATATAATAATACTTTTATAACGTATATATACCTATATATCGATTGTGATTCGTTAGATTACATTACCGAGATAAATTTGTAAAGAGTATTATGAAAACGACCACTTTAGCATGCAACGAAATAACGAGATAGCATATGCTCTTGGCTCGCGAACATACATAAATGTATGTTCATATACATACACACACGCATACACGTATCACACACTGGTTGGATTATTGACTAGCTTGTTCAGTTACGTCACACACGTTCCTACAGCTTTCGAGATAATCAGTTCTACGTGCAAAACGATCGGTCCCATGGAAAAACGAGCTAATACCTCCCACGTATACTACAATATTATATTATTCTCACAAACCTCACGTATACGTTTTAAACAACCATGCACGAAATACATATTATATAAATTTAAAACCTACTTTGCGTTCTATTATAATATATTTATATATTTGTTTTTTTATTTTATAAAAGAACCAATAGACAAAAATAATTTCATTAAATTTCAATCGAATTAATAATAGAAGGGAGAAAAAATAATTATTTAAATGAAACCAAAAATGTGCTTCAGCTTGTACCTTAAAATCTTGCCATAAAACCTGTCATAATGTTTCAAAGATAAAATAAATCATTTGATGAAAAATGTTTCTTAATAATTCCATCACTCGTAAATCACAAATAACAATTTAACTGAAAAGTTTCTCGTCTTAAGTGAGAAAATGTAGAAAATTTCTATAAAAAAAAAAAAAAACCACTCTTTACAGTAGAGACGGATACTCGTTAAAACTATTCGCGTTCTCTTGAAAATTCCTATAAATTTATTTTACCTTTTTTTTTTTTTTTCTTTCTTTCTTTTTCAATAAACGAAATATAGTAAGACGTATTATAAATAGATGTAAACACAAAAGCATATACATAAATATATGCGTACACATAAAACTAACAATCGAATCGTTTAATCCGTTGAGTGAAGAAGCCTCTTAAAACGTTAAACTCGCAAAACACGTAGAAATTTTGCGAATCTCGTTGCTCGTTGTTGGAATTCGAAAAAAAATAAAAAAAAAATAAAAAATAAAAAAAGAAAAAAAAAAGAAGTTTATATTTACGAGCATAGAGCTTCCGCCGAAAGTAATATTTTTACGTTCAAAAACGATCCCAGAGCTAGGGGGACTAGGAAAGTCCCGTAGGAAACTGAAATTCGCATTACCGTCGGTTCTGTCAATATCGAAAAGAGATATACTACGAGAGAGAGAGAGAGAGAGAGAGAGAGAGATAGACAGTGTGTGTGTTTCTAAAAGGTTTAAACGTTAGCTACCGTTTCGAAACTCCGCACAGATGCTCGTAAATCCTTAAGAGAATCGTTTTACTTCTATCCTAAGCTATTTTCTAAGATTTCAATCCTTAGATAAAGGTAAGATTCGAGTTCGGGATATTTCGTTGAAATTATTTGTTATTTTGTTCACGGTCTCTTAAAAAAAAAAAAAAACTACATTGGAGGGTAAAATTATACGATTAATTTAACGCCATTTTACTCGTTACGATGTAAGTCGTAAAAAGGGTCATGATTTCGTGATAAGATATGAAATTGTATAATAAAATTGATCAAGAAGATAATACGTTAAGGTCAACATTGTGGAACGATAAATAAATCAACGTGTTGATAAATATGAAAAGAAAAAAATGATAGAAAAAATAATATGTTGTTGTGATTGTTAACTAAACGATTTTCAAATCAAAACCTATTAAGAAAACTAACACTACTATAAGGATTAACAACTTGGAGTGGTTAGAGTTTTCTTGTAAAAGCTTTCGTGCCGTATCTACGCACACGTTGAAGCACGTACACATGCTAAACTAGTCCGTGGTAAATTAACATCGTGTTGTAGCTCAAGCTGCAATTAACGAATTTTCGAGTTACCAAGAGAAAGAGAAAGATAGAAATAATGAACAAGGTAACTGAAAATTTCGAAGAAACTTAACGAAATTGTTGTAACATTCATATTGCAACAACCAAAATTTCTTCTCTTTAATATGAATAACCAATATCGAATAACCCATTATGAAAATTTTACTAATATGAACAAAACAAGAAAAATATTCGATATAAAATTAAATAATTTAGTTTTTTAACGAATAACGAATCGTGAAAAAAAAAAATCATCGAATTTTAACGATGAATAAAATTCCAAATTAAAAGCAAAAACGAATCGTTAAAAAAATGATTTGTGCGAGAAATAAAAAAGAAAATAATAAAAAAATTGCTGTTCTACTTCAAATGTTTTCTTGTAACTTTATATAAATAAATAAATAAATGTGTTTTTCAACTTATGAGACATTTAAACATTAATTTTCCTTCGTAATAAAGTCTCAATGAAGATCTCACGTAAGCGTTTGAGATATTATAAAAACCTTTTGCTATCCAACACGTGTAAAATAGAAAAAAAGTAACAGGAGAAAGAAAAGAATAAAGAAAAGAAAAGAAAAGAAAAAGAAAAAGAAAAAGAAAGGTGTAAAATGAGAAAGACAATAAGAGAGTCCCTCTCGTAATCGTACATTTTAATCTCTGTCGCAAAGTTTAATGGAATGCGTACCATAATTTCCCGTTAGGTTGGCTCGATTCACGAGTAAAAGGTGGTGGTGGTGGAGGGGGGGGGGAGGTGGAAAAAGCACGAGGTGTTCCAGATCTCTGGAAAATTACAAATCACGAGGTAATACCTGTCTCTCTCTCCTTCTCTCTCTTATACATACACATACACACATACACACACTTAGTCGAGGACTTTCCAGGTGGTCAAAAGCTCCTCGTTATTCCATTCACAAGAACCAGCACTTCTGCAACCAAGCTTTTCTACGTATAACACAAATACATGGTACTCGTAAGT
>NW_015148995.1:574763-603829 GCF_001465965.1 Polistes dominula | reverse complement strand
TATTTTCTCTTTGTTTTTGGATCACTCAGCCGCGTTTTATGGGGGACGATCGAAATAGAACAATACCGATAACGACAATGCTTTGAAAAATGAAAAACGTTTATTCACAAATTAATTTTCCTCATTTATTCATCCGTTAAGATGATTTTTTTTTACTCTTCTCTCCCCCCCCCACCCTTATTCATATAAACTATCGGAATATAATATATATTTCTTTTTGATCAATTTCTTTGTTTATTTATTTCGTATTATGTACAAAAGAAATGAAGCAAAAAATGTCCTGTAAAGATGAAAAATTAAATTCTATTTCGTCATTGTTTCATTATACAGTTGAAATAATAATTTTTTACTATAATAAGCAAAAAGGAAAGAAATATTTGAATATAATACATAAATGAATTTGAAAAAAATAAAAAGAAAACATGAAAGTATATATAAGTATTTTTAATACCTTCTTGATTTAATGCAAAACAAGGAATAAAAAGGTGATATATATATATATATATATATATATTATATATACAGTGTTGTTGTTTCACTTGTATTTATTTTCGCTATTATATTTATATAGGATGCTCCGGCAACGCATTGCTGCTTGTTTTGTTATAATAATATTAATTTAAAATAATTCAAAACTATTTAATAAATTAAAATAACGTACAAAATAATACCACAGTTACAATGTAATACATAAAATAATAATACAAGAAAAAATCTAAAAAGTAAGGTTAATTATGTCATATGTAAATCTGAAAAAAAAAAATGTGAAATCATTGAATTGTAATACGACGCCATCTATCGAAAACTTACAGTACCTAAAGACCTAAATAACCTTTAAAAAATAAATCCTTAAAAACTATCCTATATACTGACTGAATTGAAAAAAATCACACGGAATAAAAAAAAATAATTTCAAAATTCATTGAAAATCAACAATGTGACATTGAATTTTTATATATAAAGATATATGAATATACAAAAATGAGAATCGTAGCTATGCCTTCTGGTGTTAACTCAAAGTTTTACGAATACTTTTAAATTATATTAAAACACCCAGTATAACAAACAGGAAAACAGGCAAGCAGGTACGAAGACACCACCTCTTCTAACACGAGCCACGAGATTTTCCCAACCTCGTGAGATTTACAAGAGAAGTTGTACGTGGTTCTCTACCCGAGCAGCTCAATTCTCCCACCATTTTCTCTCGTCTACTACTGCTACCCCCTTCTCTTACAACCCATCCCTTTACCCCCACCAACCACTCCCATCGCCTATAAAATATTTAATTAGTTGTCTTAATGCCTAGCTACACTTCCACTTGTTTCTACCACCTTGGAAAACTTTCATGAATCCTTCCCTCCATGGAAAACGTGCGTAAGAGAGAAACAAAGATAAAGAAATGTATATATATATATAGTCAGATAAATAAAGAATGAAGAAAGAGAGAAAATGAGATGGAAAATAAATCTGAAAAAAAAAAAAGAAAGATCATAGCCATACTAAAATAACTCCACCACGATCGATCCCATTTCCAACTTGTTAAGGGAAAAATTGTAAAAAAAAAAAAACCATAGGAAAATCGTAGAAACATTACTGGAATTCCGTATTTTTTATTTTTCTTGTTTTCTTTAATATAAACCAAGCTACCCCCTCCTCTTCCTCTTCCTCCTACTACTTACTATTTTTACATTACAAGACCCAAGAATAGTTCTGTACTGTTACGAAAATACTTTTTCAACGATTCGGTTTAATTACGCTTGGCTCTGATCTTTTATATCGATCCCATTCTTACTCCTGTATAATTAAAGTAGACTTTCTTTTATATATATATATATATACAATGTGGTTAAATACGTAATTATACTTTCACTGTGATACATTTATTTGTATATTATTACATCAAACAAATTTGTATTTTCAACAAAACCACATTTTTTCTGGTTTTTTTTTTTCTTCTTTTCGCGATAATTCGAACAATTATTGAGTCATAATTTTTACGAATTAAATTTTTCGTCCTTCCCTCTTTAATTATTCTTATTTTTTTTTTTTTTTGGAACATCTTCTTTTTCGTCTTTTAATGTTTTTTTTTTTTTTTTCTTATTTCTTGTTACTACAATATTTCTTAGTCGTTTACAACTTCTTCTACTTATCGTCGCATCTTACCAAGCGTAATCCCTTTTTTTATTGGTCACACTTTAGGGGTGGAAAATAGTCCATTTTTATCAGAACTACAACCACCCTCTTTCTCTCTTGACAATCTGCACCCCGCCCGCCCGCCTTTCCATTCTCTTTTCTCTCTTAGTTTCTCTTTCTTTCTTTCTTTCTTTCTTATTTTATCAGATACGATACGAACAACGATCACTTTACTTACGTCTACCGAGTATAATAAATTTAGTAGCAATTTTATTCCTTTCTCGGCGCTACCACCGTTAGAACATTTTATTGTCGTCGTTAGGTCAAACGCAGAACTACGTCTACGCAAGTTTTACACACAATCACGTTTTACATTACCACAATTTATATGTAATACATATATACATACTTATATATATATCTTATATATATATAAGTATGTATATATGTATTTATATATTTATTATATAGTATATATAAAGATATATATATATATAAGATAAATTAATTTCTAAATTTCAACTTCCAATATTTTCTATTAACAAGTTTAATGTGATTGACGAGTATACTCGTCATGCGTATAAAGTAGTGTCCATTGGCTGTTTAAATTGTAATTTTTGCGAAAAACAAAATATATTCTCAAATTTCAAGATGTTTAGAATATTTTGAGATTATGCTGAAATAAAAAAAAGAAATAAAAAATATCAATAATTTCAGATGAACTCATGCGTTCTCGTATGAGTCTCCCTCCAATGAGGGCGCCACAGTTCACTGTTTAAAACGTACCACAAAGTTCAACATAAAAACCTTTATTATTTAATTATCAGACACTATTATTTAGAAAGAAAAAAAAAGTAATAATAATTTAAATATGAAGATACAATTGTTTCAAATTCATAAAACAATATTTCAAAAAGATATACAAGAAGATTCAGGAAAAGTTAACCTAGTTAATATTAAAACATTTTCTACACTTGTTAGATAAAACAATAATATTAAACATTATCAAATATCGTTATTTAAAATAAAAAAAAAAAAGTCATAATAATAATTTAAATATGAAGATACAATTGTTTCAGATTCACGAGACAATATTTTAAAAAAAAATATTATACAAGAAGACCTAGACAAAAATTAATCAAGTTAATATTTCAAATTACTCTTTTGCTTAACTTTTTTTTTTCAGAACAAATTTTGGTTCATATTATAAAAAAGAAAAAGTTTTTACTATAATCTTGTAGTCTTACAATATTAAAAAAAAAAAAAAAAGAAGACAAAAATTATTCTAAGAAACTTTTAGGGTTCCCATCCAGTTTATACGAATTAACACACCCGTATGCATGCAAAAAGATATATATATAAAGAAATAAAATATATAATTAAAACGAGTTTTACCGGTGAAAATAAATTATTATTTAAACGTATAACTATAATAAAATATGTCATTTGAAAAGTTTCACTCCCTCTCTCTCTTTCTCTCTCTCTCTCTCTCTCTCTCTGTTTCCCTCTCTCTCCCTCTTTCTGTTTCTATCATCTCGTTCTATTCCTTTTTTTTTCTCATTTTTTTTTTTATTCACAGAGACTCATCTAACGAAGCCTTTTTAAAAGATAGATAGAAAAGTTTCTCGCGGTCTGGGAACGAAAAGCTGTTGGAAAATTCATTTTCATTAAATATTCCTTTCTCGTCCTCCAATAGTAATAATAAAGAACAATAGAATTTGTAACTCACACACTAACACACCGTTTTCTTTTTCTCTTTATATTTAAAAGCAGTAATAAAATACATTTGATTAATTAATATCTATTTATCTATACATACATACATACATACATAAGTAGATACATCGTTTGAAACATTACGATATAAAATATTTGAATAAAATTATTTAATTATTAAACGATCACAAAGCTTGCTAATTAATTTGCAATTAAATATTGATAAAAGTACGATTGAAATATTATCATGAGAAATGAATTTAAAACAAAGAAAATTATTATAAAGTTTGTTATTTCCTTACACAAAGTGGATAGTTATGACAATTCAATATTGAAGACGATACTTTGAAATACACCTTTGTTAGTAATTATAACCTGGAATGTTTGAAAGGTACGCTAATTGTGTTACACGTATGTATATGTAAATTTATAAAATAGAAAGCATCCTCTAATAAATAAATATATATAACAACGTTGTAACGTTACGAGACTTAAAATAGTCTCAAATGCTTCTTCTCTGATCAAAGAACCGTAAGATGTGAGAAAACATAAAAGCATAAACTGAGTATCGTATTAAAAGCAACAAAAGCTGATGCTGTATATTTCGATGCATCCCTTTTTATATTTTCTTCACGTTAATGCAATATATTCTTCAACCGAAGTAACTATTTATCTTCGATGTAATATTATAGACACACATATCTAATGCATAAATAAAATACAATATAATAAATGTGCATACGAAAATTGCACGAACACAATGTATTTTTTAAGATAACTAAAAAGTTTATAAATGAATTAAATTAAAAAAAAAAAAAAAAAAAAAAAGAAGAAGTTTCGTTCATAGGAGGATTGTAACTTTATAATAATAATATTAATAAAAGAAAATGATATTAACGTTAAAAGCTTCGAATTAGGTATAGTAGTAAATTGATTTTAAAAAATTATTTAAAAACTTTAGTCTTTACTACCCCATACGTGTACACGTAGGTATATCTAATCTAATATCATAGAAAAAAAAAAAAAAGAAATTAAATGTGAAAAGATAAAACGAGATAAAAGGGTAGTAATTTCTTTTTACTTTTCTTGATTTAATTTAACATCAAATTAACAAATCTATACGATATATTTTGATCAAAATCTCAATTAAAAAAGAAAAAAGTATATTCGCCGTAGAATATGTTCAATAATTTAAATTAAACAATTTGTATATTATTAAAAAATGTCATTAAATATTATTAATTCGTAAGTAGGTTACACTTGTTAATTGTAAAATTAAAAATTATTAATTATATTATTTCTTTGAATTGAAACTCTTAATTAAACCATCTATTATGAAATTTCAAAGAAATATCAAGCTCTGTGTTGTCGACCTTTGAAACGTTAAACAAAAGAGAAATGAGAAGTAATTGGAATGACAACTGTTTCTAATTTCTTCAGAAAGTAAGTAACTAATTATTTAACACGATGTGGATATATATATATATATATATATATATAACCCCCGTCGAAATAAATCGGATTTCGAAAAGAGAAACTTTCCATTGTATTTCAACCATAATGCTACGAACTTAGGTACACCTGTTTTCCTTTGTTACTCGTAAATTAATATACGTACCTTTATACTATTACCTTCAGTGTCATTTTATTTATCTATTTATCTATTTATCCTATGTGTATCTCTTTCAATCAATTCTCTCATTTTCATACAGAAATAAGAAAGAAATAAAAATCAAGACTAACATACGTTATAATCGTACGGACGTAACATCATTTCGTAATTAACATTTGTCTGAAAGAAATGAATTGTGAGGGAAGGTAGATGAAAAAAAAAAAAGAAAAAAAATTAAGATATACCATGAAAATTTAATATTCACCTTTCATTTTTATCTCCAACCTAAAGAGAGAAATAAAGAAAGAAAGAAAGAAGAGAAAAAAGAGAAAAAAGTGAGAGAAAAATACTTCACCCTGAGAATAGCAATAAATTGGAAAATCCAATTTTTATATATATATATATATATGTGCATGCTTATATATTTATATGTAACAAGTATATGTTTAAGATCTGTGTATATACTTATATGTTATATAATATAAAAGGATCTGTGCTTTTGCGATAGATAGGAAGTGTCGTCCATTTCTCTAGGAACCATGATTCGATTACCTCACGTGTAGTATACTCGTAAAATCGATTTCTCAAATCGTAGTCAAAGTTCAAAAACTTTTTTTCTCCATTTCAAATCTAAAAAGAAAATATATTTGTATAGATAGAAGAAAAAAAAATCAATTTTATCTTACGACTTATTTAATATTATACTACGTTTTATATTGTAAAATAATATAATATAATGGTAAAAGAAATTATTTATTATACAAAATTTAGTGTCACATTATTAGTTTCCAATGAATTTCGAAACTACTGAAATTTTGTTTATTTTGTGTGATTTTTTTCAACTTAGTATATAGGATAGTTTTTATCGCGATTATTTGTTATTTTTTATATTGCTAATTTAATGATTAATTAAAGCTAATTTAGAGGTTATCTAGGTCTTTAAGTATTGGAAGTTTTCGACAGATGGCACCGTATTACAATTCAATTGTAATATTTGGATATATTCACGTCGTACGTTTTTTTTAGATTTACCTATGACATAAACTAACCTTACTTTTTATATTTTTTTGCATATTATTATTTTATGTATTCTATTCTAATTGTGATATTATTTTGTGTGTTGTTATTTATGTATATTATCAATTGTATATATTTTAAAAATTTATATTGTTTTATGCCTAATTTGAAGTCCCAGAAATTATTAGTGAATATTGATTGATATGGTAAGTTTTCAATAGATGGCACTGTATTACAATTCAATTATTTCTCGTTTTTTTTTCAGATTATTTGTTCAAATTTTGTTTACGCGATCCTATACGAGAATTTTTATAATATATTATATATAATTTGATAATTATACGTATAAATATCATATTATTCTTATAAATTTTAAATAATTTTCGGAATGATTAATGTTAAATCTTTTAAAAACAAATATGTAAACATTAATCGATATAATATTCTTAACGATTTATTCATTATTATATTTCATATTATTAATTACTTATGAAAACCGATATTACATAAATAAATAAATATATGTATATATATATATATATACAGACTGCATATACACAAATTCAAATGAGAGAAATATTTACATGACATTTATATACAATATTAGTATTAAACGACGAATAATATTCTTTTTCAACATATTATTCGTATAACAAATATTGTTATAACGTTCGATTATTACTATTATTATTATTATGATTATTTGCAATATTCGTGGTTTATAAAATAATACATTTCAATGGAACGTAATCAGCAATTGAAATTCTTGTTTAACGATACTATTGTATATTATATTTTAAATTTATTTATATATTATTTTTTTTATATTATAAATAATATAATTTATATTATTATTTATTTTATTTAATTATATTATATAATAAAATTTCGTACTGTCAATTCAACCCTTTCTCTCTCTCTCTCTCTCTCTTTTTTTTCTATTTCTTTTATTATTTTTCAAACCAATAAATAATGCAAAGCATCCGGCAGACAGAACTTTTTTCTCTTTCCTGTAAATCTATAAGAATTTTTAAAAGTGTATCTCTCGAAGATAAGGAGAGTACAATTTTACTTCTTGGCACAAAAACGATTCACTGACCCTCCTCTCCTCTTCTCTTTTCTTCTCTTCTCTTCTCTTCTCTTCTATTCTTTCCTATTTTTCTCTATTATCCTTTATATCTTTGTCTTTATTTCTCCATGTAATTTCTACAGACAAATGCATTGAGAATAAATTCGATATTTTGGATATCCATGAGAGGAAAATAATGTTATCAAAATGAATACTTATTTTCTTTCGATTCCTCTAATTTCATTCAATAATACCACTCTCTCTCTCTCTCTCTCTCTCTCTCTCTCTCTCTCTCTTTCTCTCTCTCTTTCTTTATCATTATCTTTATCTTATTTGCTTATTTACTTTTTTTAACTTTTCGATTATATTTTATTACGAAAATTGCTAATTTATATTTATATATTGTTTTGACAACAAGTGTTCTACAAACTTTTAAAATCTATTTCAAAATTAAAGTTATATTCTTTTTTTTCTTATCTTTCCAATCAAAACAATTACACAATAAATCCTAAATTTATAAACCATTTTATTTGTTTATATCACATTTTTCAATTATAATTTATTTCGATGCAATTGAAATATTAATATAAACATATGACAGAATAAATATTGACTGTTTGAAATTATTTAAAAAAATTTTGATCACACAGCTTGTATTTGCAATAATTTTTAAAAATCATTACAATTGTTAATCTGACAACAACACTTTTGCAAACTTTTAAAATCTAATTCAAACTTGAAGTTATATTATTTCTTGTTTGTCTATCCAATCAAAACAAATAACAAAATAAATCCAATATTTATTAGCTTATTTTTTGTTTATCACATTTTAAAACAATAAAATACTTTGATACAATGTAATTATTAAAATATAATATAATACAACAAAAAAAGAACAGATTGTTACTGTTTGAAATGATTTTCAAAATTTTGGTCTCACTTTATATTTGTAAAAATTTCCTAAAAATCATTCATTATGATATTACAAAAATATGATACATACTGTGGGGGCTCAGTCAGAGAGCAATATAATAACTGATGATGAATAATGAAATATATGTGTGATAATTTTTTTAATACATGATGTGATGTCGAGCGATATTTACATAAGTTTACACAAAGTCGCGTGGTTACAGAAATACAGAATATAAAAGAGTTACACAAATATAAGACCGATTGACTGACCGATTTGCAGTATAACTGAATACACAGACGGATATAACAGACAGACACAGAGACAGATTGACCAAAGACTGAAGACTGAAAAACTAAGCACTAAGGAACAAATACAGACTGAGGAACTGATGATACAGATAGACTAACTAAAGACACTTTCTTACTTCTTTCCACATATGTATATCAGAAATGACCTACACCCCTTTGGAGAGGGAAGGAAATTATGAATCTTATTGACCAATAGCATAAGGATCCACCCCATAGTCCACCGGTGAGTACAGCCTATAGTTTTTGGTAATGGAAATTATGCATAAAGAAACTTGGTCTAGAATATCAGAATGTTATTCCTTTTTATGGTTTCATACGTGCTTAGATAGGAATCCGAAACTCCTCAAAAGGGCCCAACACTGCACAAAGGGATTTCATCGAACCAATATATCTCGATAATTCTTAAATTACTTGATGGTTTTATGGCTCTCCTAAATCTTTTCTTTTAATCTCTGAATAGAATTTTCCTTTCTAGAAAATAAAATATTAAGAAAAGAACTGAATACTAGTTTTCGTTTACAATACAGAAACATAGACTGCTTTATAAATTTCGTTTAAAATTAATTGTAAAATAATTGAATAGTAAATGATAAAAATAGATATGAAATGTGATAATAAATAGCGAGTTATGATAAAGCAATGATTTTCGACGAATTGTCTCTAAATAAACGATTACGTATTCAGCGATGTTGAAAGATCGGAAGGCCGATGTTAAACGCATAATTTATTTGTAAAATAACGATTACGATTCTCTCATACACGAACAAATGTACGCACGTACGCGTGTACGCAAGAAGCATGCACGCGTGGAATATGAACGCTACCACGTATATATATATATATACACATACATACACATATATACATATACATATATATACATGCATAAACTCAATACGATACGATATAATAGTTTTATCGCGAATTATCCATGCATCGGCGCGAAAATTCAATCGATTTTCGTGCTACGAACACGACTATGGTTGAAACAGAATAGGTTTGGTCTTTTCAATTTAAAAATCATCAAATTTGTGTTATTGCGTTTAAGTGAATTATAATAGTTCTCTGTCTATAATGTTTTTTCTTAATTTAATTTAATTTTTATTTCACTTTTGACATTTGATATTTTCATTCTTGATATTTCGTCTAAATGAAATATTTTACATTGAACATACTCAGATATAATATATGTTGTAATTTATATAACATTATAAATACTAAATAATATTATAAATAAATTTATTATAATATTTATATATAATTATTATTATTATTATTATATAGAATTATAAATAAAAAATAATTTATTATTAGTTAAAACTGTCACAGGAGTGACATCACACGTGACGTTTGTAACAAACGAATAACCCTTATTTTTTTCTCATCCTTAGTGAAGGGTATATAGTAATATTATTATTTAATAAAAATATATAATAATATTTATACAAAATATAATCATATTATATTTATATATATTATTAATATATATTTAATATATTATATATTATTATTAATATATTATTATATATAATTATAGTATATATTATATTTATATATATAATAATATTTAATTAAAAAAATATATATACAGAAAAAAGTTCCACATAAATGGAAAATAAAAAATAAGAAAAATATCTAATATATTATTGATAAAAAAAAGTGATATCAAAAGTTGACTGATAAAGAATTCGGTATGTGAATTACACGTGTTATTACAAATCCTAAAGCTCTGTATATCGTGGATGGAAATACGTTTGAACGTTATCTGGAGGCTTCTAAATCAGAATTATTGGTGTTAGAGTGTCAGTGTGAATCGACGAAAGTTTCGTGTCTATGAACTAACCTGTTCGGTTCTATGATCCTCTTCTATATATACATATATATGTATATATGTCTTTCTCTCTCACAGTCCTTTCGTATCTCTCTCTCTCTCTCTCTTTTTCTTTGATGTCTCTTTTCAACACATTTAATCGTACTTTTCAATATTTCTGTCCTCTTCTATCTTCCCTTTTCTTATCTCAATTGCACAAATTATTTGCGAATTTGTTTTTCAAAAAATATAATAAACAATTATTCTTCTTTCTTCTCTTGTTATCCTCACGTTGAACGATGACGTTTATTTAATAACTAATGAATTATTATTTAATACTGTTTATATCTCGTTTAATTATGTTTTCTTTTATTTTTTATTAATTTTTATTAATCACACATAGCAAACACTATATTTTTATAGTTTTCACACGTCGATGTTATTTTAACCGGCACTAATATGTCTGTCTCTTTCTCTCCTACGTTCATCACTGGAGACTCTAAAGTTCACCCACTCTTTTATTTGATTATTTTATTATAATTTTTTTTTTCTTCCCGATAGATAAACGACAAATTATTCATTCAAAATAACACTAAGGTCTCTTCTATCACAATTCGAAATGATCAAACCTAATGAAATAATCATGGTAGAAATAACAATATGATCGTACGTATATTTAAACAGAAACATAAAATAATAATTAAATTATATAAAAAAAAAACAATAATTAATGAAAATTTCATTTGATACGAGTGACGATATTATTGAAGAAAATATTACATGAATAAATATATAAAAATGATCTTTTATTTAAATAATATATATTATTTAATTCATTATATTTCTTCTGTTCTATATAAATTGCTATTTTAAAAGAAAAAATTAAGTAAAATATTAACCCTTTGAGTGGTGAATACTTTTAACTAAAATATTTTGTAAGAACAATTTATTATTAATTAATATTAAAATAATATTATATTGAATTAATAATATTAACTATTATTATATAAATAATTTATTATTAACTAGATTCTAATAAGTTTTTCTTTTTATAAATATAATTTAATTAATTAATATAAACATATTACATTATTTTACATTAATATGAAAAAACGACGTGTATGCATCGATAGACCACTCTGATTATTTTTACCAAACTCATATATGCGCTCATAACACTCTAAGGGTTAAATGACGAATTTTCTGTCTTTCTCTATTATTTTTTTTTTGTTTTTTTTATTAGAATGATATAATCTAACGATCGATATATTAAAACTATTTCTCTTTCTCAATATATTTTTCCTATTTTATTTTTTTTTTTGTATATGCAAGAAAGAGACAGTTAACGTACAAGTCATAACGATACTGGAGCAAACAGATGTTCGAAACTAAACGTACGTGACATGGCTTGCAACGATCTAACACGAGCAACGTCCCTCTTATATCGATGTCTACGCTATAAAGGAACCTCCATCTAGATGATCGTAGAATAGGAGGAGAAAACTCGCACCTGCTGTCGATACCCTATTCACTCCTCGTTCCACGTTTGAAATAAACACTTCTCAAAGGTGTGGGGGTACCTACTATACTAGTAGTGCAACTCAGCCTTTGGATGAACGAATTTGATAAAAAGAAAAAAAAATTGTAAAAAAAAAACAGGAAATTGCTAAAATCTAACAACAACAACAACAACAACAAAAAAGAAGAAGAAATGGGACATGTTGAATGTGTTAGTGTAAGAGGAAGTGAGAGAGAGAGAGAGAGAGAGAGAGAGAGAAAAATAAATGGTAACACACAGAGAAAGGTAAAAAGAAATCGAAATGAAAACTCGCCGAAAAGAGAATCAACGTAATTTGTTCCGACAAAAAAAAAAGAAAAAAAAGAAAAAAAAATGACCTGCAATTAACTGCAAATGATAAAACTTTTAAAAGAACAACCCCTTCAAATTGGTAGCACGCCTCGACACTTTTGTTATTTACCGATGGAAATGATAGAAAAGAAAGAAAGATAAATATTACAAAAAATAATATAACCTTCCATATATATATATATATATTAATAATACATATATTACGTATATTATTTATTACTTAATAAATTTAATAGTATATATATATACGTAATATAACTATGGGGGAACCGAAATAAGAATTTACACAATTTTATTTCTTTTTTCTAATTCCTTTTAACTTGAGCACAATTCCCAACACGTTTTACATTTAAATATTGCGTCTAATATAAAATTCAATATCAAATAATTAATGACGTATACTTATGACATTTAATGTTAGAACTAAGAAAAAAAGAAAATTGTGATATGAAAAGGGGGGTAGAAAAAAAAATTAAAAAGAAATATATATACATATATATACAGAATTTTTGAGCACAACGATTTAATCATATAAAAATATCAACGAAAAATATTCGAGTTATCATCTGGTTTTATTGTCATTCTCTCTCTTTCTCTCTTTCACTCATGGTGTCCCTTTCCTATTTTCACAGTCTATAAATCACAAGGGTCGCGACATCCTCCTATTATCCTCTCTCAATCTCTACTCTCGGTCTCAGTCACTCTCGAGATACTGTTTTTTTGTTTTGTTATTTTTTAGTTCTTTTTATTTCTCATATCTCGAGAAAATAAAAAAACGGGGCGGATGGGGGGGGGGGTGAAGGACGAAGATAGAAGAAGGGGTAGTTGCGTAGCCAAAATCGCGACGGCGTGGCTTTGGGGCGTGCCCCAGTTTTCCACTGACCGCGGTTAACTTTATAATCCGTTGCTAACAACCTTGCCCATCGGTAAACCATCTCTAAGTAGTCATGACACATATATGAATAGGGAAATAGATAAAATGAGATATTTATATATATATATATATAGAGAGAGAGAGAGAGAGAAAATGAACTTGTAATGGTAACAAACCATAAGAATATCAATTGATTTTTATTAGAAAAATTAAATTACCAAAAGTAGAAAACGAATCAGAAAGGGAGAGAGAGAGAGAGAGAGAGAAAGTGAACTTGTAATGGTAACAAACCATAAGAATATAAATTGATTTTTATTAGAAAAATTAAATCACGAAAAATGGAAAACGAATCATAAAGAGAGAGAAAGAGTGAGAGAGAGAGAGAGAGAGAGAGAGAGAGAGAAAATATGATATTAGAAAAATATTAGAAGAAAAAGTAAAAAGAATTAAAATACGAGTAGAGTTAGAAAAGAAATAATGAAAACCTGTAGAAAGTGTGAGAGAGAGAGAGAGAGAGAGAGAGAGAATGTGATATTAGAAATATATTAGAAAGAGAATTAAATTTTGTGAAAGGAAAAGAATGATGAAAAGTAGAAAAGAGAGAGAGAGATATATATATATATATAAGATATGTGATATTAGAAAGATATTAGAAAGAAATCGCAAATAATATTTTCAGGAAGAATAAACGAAAAAAAAGAAAATGTAAAATGGAGGAGAGAAGAAAAATATATATTATCAGAAAGATGTTAGAAGATTCAATTCAATTTGAAATAGAATAAAATTGACGTTGAAAAGTAAAATGAAGAAAGAGAGAGAGAGAGAGAGAGAAAGAGGTAGAAAGAAAAATAACATATATAAAATATGATATTAAAGATGTAGAATATTAGAAAAAGATTGCAAATGATTACGAACGGAGTATTTAGGAAATCGAAAAATCCTCTTTTGAAAAATTGGACGAATATATACTGTCGTCCCTGTCTCATGGGAATAGAAGCTAATGAACGAACTTTTTCAAGCCGATCTAACGGGAACAAAATTGCTGGAGTAACTTTTATCGCTTCTGAAAGTTTAACCTTTATTCTATTTTTATATTTTTTTTTTTTTTTTTTTTCTTTTACCTCTTTTTTTGACATCTATGATAGGAATTAACGATTAAGTAATTTCCAAATATTTTTATATCAGTCTTTTTTATATGTATATAAGTACACGTATACGCACGTACACACCCATGCACAAATATAAATAGGAAATACGTTTATAAAAATGTGTGCATATATATATATATATATGTGTGTGTGTGTGTGTGTGTGTATAGATATAAAGTGGGTATATAAAAGCGTATCACACTTTTTAAAAGTTAAAAGTTAATATAGAACAAGAAGAAGACTACATTTTCTATCTTTAACCGTTTCTCTTATAATACTTTAATATATAAATTTTTATATTAAAAATAACACGCGACGATCATGTATGATGATTATAACAACACGATGATGATTATAATAATAATAATAATAATAATAATAATAATAATAATAATGACGACGAACGAACAAAAAGTTTCTCCCCTAGCTTTCTATTTATACATTACAGAAGTGTACTTAACACAGAAAAAAAAAAAATTGTTTACAAGAGACACCGATTATATAAAAAAAAAAAAAAAAAAAACACATAATCACTTTCCAACGGTAATTACTTGTTCTTGATTTTATCTCGAACTAACCAAACAATTCCTAGAAAAAGAAATACAAAATATCGAATAATTAAAATACATGGGGGTTGTGAAAAGTAAGAGAATAAATTTTCGTGTAAACAATAATAAAAAAAACATTACAATAAAAAATGAAACAAATAATGCATTAAATTACGTTCTTCACCTTTGATATAAATTAAAAACAAAAAAAAACCCACCAAAACAAATGATTGATAGGTCTGTAATACGCGAAATATTTTTACACGACGATGACAACGATGATGACGATGACAATGTATTAATAATAAATTAATAAATAAATAAATTAATTAAAAAAAATATATTTTTCTTCTTCGTTTATAATTAATAAATCGTCAATAATGATTGAAAATACGAAAACGCACGCGGTCTTTCTCGCGAACTTTTGCACGTATCGTAAAGGGTTTTAAGGTGTCGTGAACCGGCGGCGGTTGTTCGTTAGAACTTCGCCAATGGACTGCCGTGTGCCGCGGCAAATTCTACGGCGCAACACACCGACGCATCTACCCCCTTAGAGTACCTTTTTCCAATCCCTCTCTCCTCCTACACCTCTACCACCACCACCACCACCATCACCCCTACCTCTTTCTTTTCCTCCTCCTCATACTTCTGGTACCCACCAACGGGTTCCCTTTACTATCACCTCCAACCCCCATCACCACCCCCACCCTCTTTGTCGCACCGATACTGTCCTCTCTCTCTCTCTCTCTTTCTTTTTTTTTTCATTGCTTTACAGTGTGAGAGAAAGAGAGGATAAAAGTAGATCAGTAGGAACGTCTTCGAATAATTTGGATAAATCAACCCCTTTATTTATTTACAATCGATATGTTTGATTTAAACACCCTCACCCTCTTTTTTTTTTGTTCGTAGATAATTCCACGCAATGTTATCAAGTTGTTTTTCTCACTTTCTTTTTCTTTCTTTTTTTATATTGGATATTAACCCTTTGAGAGTTGAATAGTTTTACCTAAAATGTTTTTTAGAAACGGAATAATTTATTATTAAGCAATTATATTTAATAATATAAAGCTTTTGTTTATAATATAATGTAATTTAATTAATATAAAAATAAAATTATATTTTACATTAATATTAACAAATAAGAATATGCGTCGGAACGACCAGGTTAGTAATTTTTATCAAACGCATACATGCGTCCATAGCACTCAAAGGGTTAAATTATCGTACGTTAGATTAGAAAGAAAATTTGTTCGATAAAATATGACGGATTATTTGTTATTTGTAATTTTTTAAAGAAAATAAAAGGTAAATGTTAGTAGCGTTAATTGAATCCTTTACGCATCTTATTTAACACGTTTTCATTGAACCTTTCATTCGTGACATACTTTGACGTTTTGACGTTTAAAAAATTAATTTTATCGTAAGGTGTATCAAGGGTGTTAACACGTGCCACGAAACGTGGTATAAACAAAAAAACAAATCGTGTTATTTTACGGTGTTCGTCATTTTTCGACAGTTTTCTTTTGAAATCTTTGAAATTCAAACGAGTTGAATCATTTGTTCTTGTTCGATTGCATTGACAAAATTGATTACTTTTCTCAAACATTTATCAATTATCGAGATATGAATTAAAATATACGTGTGAGAAATAATACAACGAATAAAAAAGAGTGCCAATTAGAAAAAAAAAAAAACAGGAAACCTACAGTTAGAAAATGAAATTAATAATCAAATTAAATTTCTAATATTAAGAATAATACGTTATAAATTATAATTAATAAAAAATTATATATTATAATCGTTATCGTATATTATGTTATATAAAAAAAAAATCCCATATCAATAAAATAACAAATAATATATAATAAAATAAAATATAGAAAATAAATGATATTAAAGTGTTTTAAATACAAATACATATTATATATACATGTGTGAAATTATACTACAAGTAAAATACAGTAGCAACAAACAAAAAAATCAATTTAAAAAATAATATTCATAATTATTTTTTTACTCTACCATTTTACAAGTTTAAGTGACTCCTTTACTTAAAATCTCTTCTCACACTAATACAAATCGTTAATGTTTTCTAATTAATCAAACAGCATGAACTAACTAATTAAAAAAACAATACAAAATAATTATTGTGCATTTAAAATAATAATTTAAAAATGAACTTCACAATAAGTACTTACTAAAAAAAAAAAAACTGAAATAATATTTTCTCAACTACACAGTAGAGTTGTTCGTACAAGAGCACTTCGAAAACTGAATGATAAAATTTTCGTTTGTAAGCTTCATCGAGAAGTATACACAAGGTTAAAAACAAAGCCTCATGCTTCAACGGAATAAAAATGAAAAACAAATTAAAAACAATTCTCGGTATAACAAGAGAGTGTAAATACTTATTTATACATAGAATTATAAACAATAAATGTTATGTTTATACGTTAATATCAAATATATATATATATATATATATATATATATATATATATATATATATATATATATATATATATATATATATATATATATATATATACACATAGAAACGTGAATTCATGCATATAAATATGTGTTAGTCTGATCAGCTTCGGTTACAACATTTACAACAGTCTCGAAAATTTGATTATTTATCCGAAACACCTGTTATAATTTCACTCTTAATTACGTCAATGAATTTTGCTTGAATTTCATTTGTTTGTTTACTAGCTTGTTAAAAGATATACATTAACGTGTTACGTATGTGTACGTTTGTATGTAATATAGTATAAACGTTGAATTTTTAAATGCACATTCATGATTTCTCTGATTTAAATAGAATTATATATATATATATTTATGTATTTATTTAATTATTTATTCACTTGTATTATATATTTAATAAGTACATTGTATTCACATAAATATCTACATCTATGAATTTATATCAAATTAATCATTTTTTATATATTCTAAATATATATATAATTTTAATGTGATATAGTATAAATAAGAAATTTATATAATAAGATATATTCTAATGTTAATATTTACATATATTTATATATAAAAATTCAGGAAATTTTATTCATTTTATGTTATTTTTTTTCAACTTAGCATAAAGGATAGTTTTTATCGCGATTATTTCTATTTTTTCTTGCTCATTTAGGGTTTTATTATTTAGAGGTTATCTAGGTTTTTAAATACTGTAATTTTTCGATAGATGGCGCCGCATTACAATTCAATTATTTCACGTTTTTTTTCAGATTTACACATGACATAATTAACCTTACTTTTTATATATTTTCACATATTATTATCTTATGTATTCTATTCTAATTGTGGTATTGTTTAGAATGTTGTTTTAATTTATTAAATAGTTTAGAATTATATTAAATCAACATTTTATAACAAAACCATATGAACACGTGATCGGAAGGTCTTTAGATACTGTAATTTTTCGATAGATGGCGTCGTATTACAATTCAATTATTTCACGTTTTTTTCAGATTTACACATGACATAACTAACCTTACTTTTTATATATTTTCCCATATTATTATTTTATGTA
This sequence comes from Polistes dominula, assembly GCF_001465965.1. The sequence continues at coordinate 585,249 of NW_015148995.1, read as the reverse complement.
TTCTATTCTAATTGTGGTATTGTTTAGAATGTTGTTTTAATTTATTAAATAGTTTAGAATTATATTAAATCAACATTTTATAACAAAACCACATCAACACATGGTCGAAAGATCTTTTGGTACTGTAATTTTTCGATAGATGGCGTCGTATTACAATTCAATTATTTCACTTTTTTTCAGATTTACACATGACATAACTAACCTTACTTTTTATATATTTTCACATATTATTATTTTATGTATTCTATTCTAATTGTGGTATTGTTTAGAATGTTGTTTAAATTTATTAAATAGTTTAGAATTATATGAAATCAACATTTTATAACAAAACCATAACAACACGTGGTCGGAACATCCTAGCATATATATATATAAAAGAATGTATTTAAAAAATTTGATGAAATTTGCTATCCTTATAGCAAGTAGCGTGATTTATCTAGATTGAATAAGAAAATCGAAATAACTGAGGTAAAAGAGAAAAGGGGAGGTAGAGAAAGTTTAATAAAAACGTCTCCATTAAAGCCATGCGTAGACTATACGACGAACGACGAACTAGAATCTAGCGAAAACGACAACTATATCTCTTTTCTCGAAAGTGTGAAGCTGATCGATGGATAACATCGATCAAGCCCTCGGTCGCAAGCTACATTAACTTTATATTAAATACTTCATCATTTTCTAAGACATATCGGGTAAGACCGATTTCGTTGTCACATCCACGTTTTCCGATTATATTTTTTTATTTTTTTTTTTATTTTTCTTTATTTTTTTTTTTGGTTTTGATAATTTTTATTCTTGTAAAAATCACTTGATGTTTATTTTGTACTATTATTATTATTATTTTTTTTATTTCATTTGTTTCATTTCGTATAAATACAATTTCATTATATTTTTGAATGTTTTTTTTTTTGAACTTTAATATTTATAAATCAAAATGTTAACATTTATAGAATATTGACAATACATACAAAACAATATTTTTGATTTACTTTACCAGTTACTACCAGTTACAAAGATATACACGAATATTGACTAACTTGACTTTCAAGATTCTAGTCAACTCAGTTTTGGGGGTCATTAATTAAACTGCAATGTGTGTTAAGTGCTAACTCAAATATTTATACTGGCAACTTTCAATCGTAGCAAAACCCCTTTTTTCATACCACAATCAATTCTAATTACGTCAATATTTGTTCACATACACACATGTACTTTAGATATTACATATATACCTATAATATAATACTTTTAGAAATATATATAAAAAAAAAGAAATTATTTTTTTTTTTTTTGACTATGATTCGATTCGAAATATTTTTATTAATTAATATCGCAAAAATTTGTTAAATATAAGCAAAGATTTTAATTATTTTCTAATTTTTATTCACACACATCATGTCTCTAAATAAAATAAATTTCTCTCTCTCTCTCTCTCTATTTGGTTTTAAATTAATCTTTTTGTATTATTAATTTTGTAAAACAAAAACACACATGAAGCTTCGTAATTGTATAGTTGAATGGACAAACATCGATGTAGTAATGACGATGCAAAATTTTACAAAAAAAAAGAAAAGACATTTATAACGTGTAAATGTTCGTCATTATCGAGTAAACGAAATATAAAAGGTACAAATTATGTTGGAACATATTCACATGAGAGAAACTCGTTTAACGTCACAATTCCGTAAATTATTGTTAATGTCATGCGAACGTTGCACGTTAAACGATTTGTTACAATAATTGTTTGATATAATAACAATAATATCAAGGAAACACCGTCAACACGTTCCGTATATACGTTCATGTATACAAACAACATTTGTATAAATAATACAATATAATAAACGTGTATATTATCAGCCTAAAATTTCAAAATTATTATTGTAAATTCAAACAATGAAGATTTTTATTCGAAAAAAAAAAAAATTAAAGAAAAAATATCAATTAGTTATATTTGAACATTTTACAGAAGAGAAATAGAGGAATAAAAATATAAGAGAATTTTTTAAATAATTTTCCTGACAAAAGAAAATTCTTCTCTATTCGACATTCGAATAAAACCAATAACTAAACGAACGATAACAATAAAATAAAAGAAAAACTAAAAGAAACTTTATACAGTATTTTTTGTACAACAATTATACATTTCCTTTTATATACACGTGTATTTATATAACATAGTAAAAAAAAAAAATGAAAAAGAAACCTTTACAATTTATAAATGTATTTTCAAGGTTTTTGCAGAACTAATAAAATCGTCTATTAGGTTTTCTAAAAAGTAAAGGAATTTCTGTAAAAACAAAAACAAAAAACAAAAAATAAAACAAATTCATACATTGCAAGTTTTCTCATATGAATTTTAAAATAGAAAAAGAATTATATTTATTATGATCAACTTAACAAATAAATTATTATAATCCTTTATAAGTATAAACCTTCCTAAAAAAAAAAAATTAAAAATAAAAATACAAATACACACAGCCACACAGAAATTATTACAACCCTTTATAAGTATAAGTCTTCCTAAAAAAAAATTAAAAATAAAAATGCACACACGAACAGACACACAGAAATTATTACAACCCTTTATAAGTATAAGTCTTCCTAAAAAAAAAAATAAAAATAAAAATACACACACACACATACATACACACAGAGAGAAAACAAATGATAATACCAGAAATGTTGATTTTTGTGAATAGTATAAATATGATTGTAGATGCTGTTAATCTTATCATCAGAATTCAGTGTAAAATCATCGATTTGATATCGATTAGGTATCGATTTAATGCTGAAGGGCTTATATTTGAAGTACTCTTCTAATAATACGAAGACCGCATGAGATAACGATACGATCAGTTATAATAGACACCGTTGATTAGTCGGCAATAGATACACACCTTCAAACGACATTGTCTCCACCACTACAACTACCACCCTCACCATCACCACCACCATCACCACCATCCTCACCCCGACTCGATGTTATAAGCATATTAGGCATCCGGGAAATGGAGATTTCCAGGGAGAGATAGGGGAGACAATAATTTCTTGCAAATTGCTCCGTTCGTATGAAGTGTATACGAGAAACGGTTCGAATTATTGGAAACGAATCTCCAAATAATAACAATAATCGTTCAATATCTATTCATTGCGTTTAAGAATATAATATCTTGTTGTATTAAAAAAAAATTATTATTTAATTATTAAACAAAAAAATTAGAATTATCTTATTATATATAAAATTATTGAAGTACAAATTTTGGAAATAATTTCACATTTTGATTCGATGTTATAAAAATGTATTAAAAGAAAAATATTATATAAATTAAATAATTACTAACCACACACAAAAATTAAGATTATCGACAAAATTATCGAAATAAAAATTGTTAAATTAATTTCACATTTTTGTTAGATATTATATAAAAATAATTTAAATTATCTTTAATAAACGAAAAACATCTTAAATTATGATAATCAGATGTCAGAGGTTATCTAAGTCTCTAGGTTCTGTAAGTATTCGACAGATGACGCTGCATTACAATTCAATTATTTGGATATATTCACGTCGTACGTTTTTTCAGATTTACATGTGAAATAACTAACCTTACTTTTTATATTATTTCGTGTATTATTATTTGATTTGTATTTTATTCTAATTGTGGTATTATTTTGTGTGTGTGTTGTTATTTATATATTATCTATTATATATATATGTATATATTTAAAATTAATATATTTTTTTATGCCTACTTTGAAGTCTCAGAAATTATTGGCTTGGCAAGAAAGTAATTTCGTTTTTCTAGTGTGAAATAGAACTCTATTGTTTCTATATAAAACATGAACTTTAAATTAAATAACTAAATTTTATTAACTTTCTATACAAAAAATGAATTTTAAATTAAATAACTAAAAAATTCTAATATTAACAAAAATATAACGAAACAAACATAACACTATCTATTGATACTATGAGTTTTCAATAGATGGCTCTGTATTACAATTCAATTATTTCACGTTTTTTTCAGATTTACATATAACATAATTAACCTTATGTTATTGTGTTGTTATAATTTACTAAACAATGAGGAATTATATTAAATCAACATTTTATAACAAAACCATAGCCACGTGTGTCCTGATCATCCTAATATATACATACAAAAAATAAACATCATCTTAAGAGATAAACATTTTAAAAAATTTAAAACATTAACCTAAAAAAATCATTTTCCAAATGATCACCTATGCTTAAAGTAAAACAAAAAAACAGAGAAAATTCAAATACTCATTAACCATTTTTAAATTGCTTATATCAAAAAGATCGTTTAATACTCTCGTACAGCTCATTACTCTTCCACTTATACAGGTTGAACTTTGACTGTATCCTTCACAATATATACACGTAAAACGATTACAAATATATCGCACGATTATATCCAGGTTTGCCCATTTACGTTAAAGCGAAGTTCATCCATACACGAGAAGAAGCTTTCATCCACAATTTCCTCAGACCATTTTACCCCTTCCCCATCTATCCCACCCCCTCCATTCTCCAAGGTCCGCCTAAAAGCCATAATAACATAACTTTTAACGCCGAAATAACTGCCGATTTCTGCTATAACGCGTTACCGACTTGTCACAAGCCTCTTATTATAAAAGTTTTCGCGAGTCACGGATTAAACTCGTTCATGGAGAAGGTCAAAGTTCATATTCTCTCTTACTCTCTCTCTCTCTCTCTCTCTCTTTCTTTTTCTCTTTTTTACTCACACTCTCGTTCGCTTGTGGGAAAATTCATCGGTGATTCTATTCGTTTGTCGTCTTTATGACCGTACCGAATAATCCGGAACTTTTTATGGAAAGTAGCACGTCGGTTAATCTCCTACGTGACCAGCAATGTTCGATTCGATTCTAACGTTTAAACACGCCTATATACATATATATGTATGCTTTTTTTCCTCGTAGAAGTGAATTATACTTTATCATTTTTCTATGTTGTGTGTGTGTATATATATATATATATATATATATATATATATATATATATATGTGTGTATTACATTATATCTCGATGTCAATAATTATCGATTATTAAAAGCTATATTAAATATAATTAAATAATATTTATTCGATTATTTAAAATAAAAATGAATAATAATAATAATAATTAAATAACGAAAAGAGAGACCAATATTATTTCAACAAAATCAAATAGCTTTTTTAAAACGAATTAAAGTAAGAAAATAAAAAATATGAAATTGACGTTAATCGTGCGATTAAATTCGTCACCATTGACGATAATTTTTATAGTAAGAAAAGAAAAGAAAAGAAAAGAAAAGAAAATAAAAGAAAAAGATTTGATTTCCTTCCCATTAAAATGAAGAGAGAGAAAAAGATAAAAAAAAAAAAATGAAGAAGAAGAAGAAGAGTAAAAAAAAAAAGAAGTAAAAAAGAAGAAGAGGGAGAAGGGTGAATCCGTAACCACAAAAGTGAGAGGAAGAAGAAGAAGAAGAGATACCGTGAAACGGTTCCACTCTCAGTATTCCTGAATGCATAACTCGAGCCACCCCTTAGTCACTTTGGAGCCAACTCGAACCCAACCCTACTACAGAACAGTAGTAGTAGTAGTAGTAGTAGTAGTAGTAGTAGTAGTAGTAGTAGTAGTAGTAGTCGTCGTTGACTGCTTCTCTCATTGGGAAAAGTATAAGTGTTTGTGTGTGTGTCTGCAGCACATATACATGCTAGCACATATACATGTGAGAAAACAAAGAGAAAGAGCATTATGCCAGGCCGCATAGCCCGTTTAATTAGCGAACAAATTAAACGTCGGGACGGCCACATCCGACATAGCCGGCGCGCACAATTAGAGGTATTATAAATTAATTATAACGGTGTGTGACGTAGCCAGTTTTGTGGGATTCAATCTCGGAATGGGCACACCTCGTAACACCCTCACCTCATCTCATCTCATCTCACCTCAAATGAATGCCAAACACCAACTTACGTATCCTACATCTTTTGGGTATACTTAACCTTTTAGACACTACGCGCCACTATAATGGCTTTCAAGGATTTCATCTTCTAATACGACGCACAACTATAGTGACTTTCACTGATGCCATCTTCCAGTATGACGCGCCATGTTCTATAATGGCTTTTGCAGACGCCATCTTTCAGTACGACGCGCCACTATAGTGGCTTTCAGGGATACTATCTTTTAAAATATATTATACCTAATGTTATTATTATTTATTAAAGTAAATTGTTTACAGGTAAAGTTGTTTACACGTAATTCTCGTTGAACCATTCCGTACAGAGAAACAATCCCAAACCTAAGAGGTTAAACTTACTACAACTTAACTTTATATTATTCATCTTTTTATTTACTTCCAATAGGATTTCTTCCTTTCTTCTTTCATTCATTGATTCATTCATTTCTTCCTTTCTTGTTGACTTCTTTCAGAATAAAGAAAAATAAAGAAAGAAAGAAAGAAATCGATTTCCAATGTTCTTGGAGAAGAATACCTTATCATTGGTTAGGTGATGACCTCATACACAGATATTGTATGAGTACCACCCAGTGACGTTCCTGAATGGTCAAGAACGACGACGCGTAACGGACCCCATTGTTAACCGTGTCATTGTCGAGAACGAGATAACGCTCATTGTACAGTCGCATTACCATTGTTGACCCTTTCACTGTACAGCAGCATGAATCTCCACCTTGATATACCTACCTGTCAAGCTAAATTACGTATCTACATAGAGAAAATAATATAGAAATTATTTTTTTTTCTGTTTTGTTGTTGTTTTTTTTGGGGGGGAGGGGGGTGTTCGTTAATTACATTGAATCGTCAATTTTTCATTTTTTAAATACGATAATTACGATTGATGTGAATTAAGGTTAGGTTTCGGTAATAATTATAATTAGTTTCTCGTTTTTTTTTTTCGAAATAATTTGTTAATTATTTTTAACAAAAAATATTATTTATCTTGTTTTTTAAATTTTAATAATATTTCAACTTATAAGTGTCCTAAACGGAGAATAGAAAACGATTAAACGAAACGACTAGGTGACTGCACCTGTTGATACTTGGCCAAACACCGTTTCAGATTGCACGTGCGTACACTAATCTCTACCTGCATATGTATAATCGTAAATAATAATAAAAATAATTATATATATATATATATATGTGTAGAGAGAGGGTGAAAGTTAGGGGACAGGATGAAAGAATTGGCAGACGAAGGAGAAGGGGTGGTAAAGCAGTGGATGAAGAATATGAAAAAGTAGAGAAATGAAATTATGAGAGGGTGGGGAAAAAGGTATAGAAACGAAAAAGAAAGGGAGGAAAGAAGGAAAGTAATAAGCAATGTAAATATAATAAGGAAATGTGTAAATAAGGTGAGAAACTATGTAAAGCGGAGTGGAAACGGAAATCTTGTAACCTTTGGGACGTAATAAAAGAATATATATGTATTGTATGTAAATGTACAGGGTGCTCATAAAAAAACCATTCAATATTTATATGGTATATAGAATGCATTGTAGTAAATACAAAAAGTTTTAGTAAACGTAGGTAAAAAAAGTCAACGGTATTTGAAATCTTCTGTGAAAAATGAAAATTAAGTAATAAATCCATTATATATATTTATATATTAAGATATATATAATAATTATTCTAAAATAGGTAGAATGCATTAAAGTATTAAAATAATTGTTAAATAATTGAAAAGAACGTGTATTGTTGTTTAAAAACACCGAGTATATGATTGAAGTACCGTTTCCCTCGAAATTCATCTTCAGACTGGTACGTTACCCTCTATCAAAGTTCTTATACTGAATGTTGTTTATATGACATTTCGAAAATTGCGCATGTATATATCGTGAATAATATTCCTAATAGAGAGAATTTAAGATTCTAACGTTCTAATTTTTTCATTCTAATGAAATTATTTTATCGCTCCTGCGCAGTGATGACTTCGATGATAAAATTTGCCTGTAATATAAGTAATATGCATTAAAGTATCAAAATAATTGTTAATTAATCGAAAATAATGTGTATTGTAATCTAAAAACACCAAATATATGAACGGAGTATCGTCCTGTTCGAAATTCATCTTCAGTCTGGCACGTTGTCTTTTTTTAGGTTAGTAAATGTTTTTTGTGGAGGGAAAGGAATGGAGTAGGGAAGGGTTCATGGAAAGGAATAGAGGAGAAGCAAATAAGTAAACTGGTAGAGGAACCTTCCCCTAAGGATAGGGAAATGGGGAGGGGCAGGAAAGGATTGAGGGGAGGTAAAGCAAGGGAAAAACAAAAAGAAACAAAAGTATTTTGACCGATAAACACGTCTCAGTCTGAAAGTGAATCTTGAAGAGGACGTTACTCCGATCATATACTCCGTGCTTTTAGGCATTAATAAACACTTGCATCGATTAATTAACAATTATTTGAATATTCTAATACACTCTACTAATATTAGAATAGTTTTTATACAGGGTGTTAAAGAAAACAAGGCTGAATGAAAACCACATGTATGCAGATCACACGTGTTAGAAGTGAAACCTTCTAAAAACTAACATTTTTAAAAAACATTTCATTAATTTCCAAAATACTTGTCTCTACTCAAATTCCATTTATGCAAATGAACAATATTATTTATTACCCTACAATTATCCTACATCTGATATTCTGCATTCGTCTAATTCTCTCGAAACTTAGTTTTTTGAAGGTTTCACTTCTAACACGTGTGATCTGCACACGTGTTTTTTTTATACATACCGTTAATAAGAAAATTTTGTGATTTTAGTTTATTCAAAATTACATCCAATGAATATAAAAAGAAAAAACCGTGTAATTAATTATTCTTCTGAATAATCCACGCAACGTCTTGTGCTACGTAACTTCTCATACTTTGTTGATAATATTACTTATATAAACACTATTTATAAGGGAAGAATTTTAACTCTTTTATGATGATTTTTATTCTTTTTTCTTTTTTTTTTTTTTTTATACCCGCACGTAATCCAATAATCTATGACCTAATTTTCAAGACTCAAACACGATTCTTTTTTAATTGAATTTTATTATTAGTAATTTTTGATTAAGTGTGACATCAACAACGAAAACTATTTGTTATAATTTCAGGTTATTGTATTATAAAAATTGGTTAAATTATTATTACATTAATTGATTTGAACGATGATTTGAATGAAAGTTTATCTCGTATGGAGATTGTATTGAGGATAGTATAAAAATTCGTATTTTTTGTCGATTTCTAAATGAACAATTTAGATTAACACTTTAATGGGCGCACGTGTACGCAGTCAAACATCGTCAGAGGCCCGGTAATATTTTTCAAGAATTAATTTTAAAAAACACTTTATTGTCATTTACGTAAAAATTACCATTAAACAAAACAAAAAACAACAATTTAAGAACAAATTTAATTTGAAATTGGGATCTCTGGCAGGGGCGTGGCTTAGCAATTCGACCTATCTACTCTAATTTTGAATTTAACCACCAGATAGCGTATTCAAGTGCTAGAGATCCCAATATAAAGTTATAAAAATAAAATAACGGCCAATGTGTGTGTGTGTGTGTGTTCCGGCTATCACACACATGTTGTGGGAGCGGCTATTAAGGTGTTAATTTATAAATAAAAAAAAAATCAACGTAAATGAATAATAAAAATGAAATACAAACGTATTAAATCGTTAGTTGAAATATGGAAACCAATTTGAACGAATCTGCGTTAATGAAACGAGTTGAAATATTTGTTTCTTGATAATTTTTGGTCTTATGGGAAAAAAAAAAAATTAAAGAAGAAGACATTTTCTGTCTCTCTTTCTCATTCATTTTCTTCTTCGAGAAGGGTAGAGAGACTTTTTGTATCCTGATAAATTCAACCGCACGAGTCCGTCCATTAATATTCGACGTACGCGCGTTATTATCTTTGGTTCGTGACCAAACGTGCGGCACCTTCCATTATATTGTCGTTCGTGGGGATCCTTCGAAAACGCGCTACAAATTGTTTACGAGCAATATACACTCGTCCGGTTCATCCACGACTTCACCACCTACGCAATTTTTTTTTTCTCCTCTTTTTTTTTCCTCTCCTTCCTCAAAAACCTATTTGTATTCCGAACGAGTGGTTTCTCAGCGAACTTATCGGTGAATTTATTTCGTGTATCGATTCGCAAACGGAACATGTCTGACCGTATTTCTAAATAACAATAATAATAAATATATTATAATAATAATAATAATAATAATAATGTATGGTAGACAATGAGTATAAATGTGAATCATAGAAATGTATGAAATATTTTTGTTAATTAAAACATTTGTTTAAATGTTTTAATAAATAAATTAAAATTTATTTTAATAAATACAAATGTTTGTGTGTTTAAATGTCATGTGAATCAATTTTTTTTTTTTTTATCAAAAACTGTCAAATACACACAAAAAGTTTGGTTAACC
>NW_015148995.1:535067-570760 GCF_001465965.1 Polistes dominula | reverse complement strand
CGTCTTTAAGTCAACGAATTACCTTATACCGCCATCTGTTAGAATCTTATCGAACTAACAGAGATAATCATGACTCTTTGTAGATAAACAAATAATTCGCGATTAATAAAATAATATTGCGATTATAAATTGAGATATAAACGATCCTATCTTTCAAGTTTTATGAAACTGCACACAGGGTGCAAAATTTTATTCAAATCAATTCAGTAGTTTAGGAGTCCATTGCGGACAAACAACGTGACACGTAATTTATATAAATTATGATTTGATGTATATGATGTAATATAAATGTCTGAAAAAATTTATGTCATTTCGATCAATCATCTATTACTTTTCCTATTATTTAAATGTGTTTTGTTGTTGTTGTTGTTGTAATAACAGAATCAATTTAATACTCATTCAAATGAGAATAATATAAAATTACATTTATTTTCCAAAATAACTTATATCTCGAATAAACAATTTCAATTTGATATTTGAATTGATTGAAAATTGTTCAACTCAAAGTTAAAGAATGTTAAAATAAATGTATTTTAAATGAAACAATTCTAAATATTAATATAAAATATATTAAATTATAAAACGTACCTTAATTGATTGTTAATTAATCGAAGAAAATGTATATAATTGTAGTTAAAAAGTAGGAAGAATAAATTTGACGTATGCGTCCTCTTCAAAATTCACTGTTAGACTGACTCCATTATCCTCTATGAAGATCAATTGAATGTACTTACGTATATTTGATGTTTCATTTTACACGTAATAATAATAGCAATAATAATCCATTTACGCATTGAATGTATTATAAAAATAAACAGAGAGAGAGAAAGATATGGAAAAATGTAGGTCAAAGTCAAATGAGATGAAAACATTGTTAATATTTTCATCATTTGTAGAATTTCAAGAAAAAGAAATTCATTATCAAGTAGAGACAGAAAAAACATATTATAACATAATACATAACAAACTAAAGTGAACGAGAGGGGAGAGGTTATTTATATGTATGATATATTTCTTCTTATTTTAATTTTCAACGACATGGAGACAAAACGTAAACGTGATCACTGAATTATCTCACGTTTTATCTTTATTAAACATTTATCATAATTGTTTTTACGTGAGTATAATATTCTTTATTATATACTGTTGTAGATAAAAACTATTATCATTTTTTGTATATTTTTGTACATTTGTTTTTTATTTTTATATATATATATATATATATTTTTGTTTTTTTTAATTATAAATATCTTGATTATTCCAAATAATTTAATTAATTAGATTATAATACATTTTATTATAATATTATATTAGATAATTATATATAATATTATTAATATTTTATATATATAATATAAAATATAATATATTATGTCATATATAATATAATATTAATTATATTATATATTAATTATATTATATTAATTTATAATACTCAATTTAATATAATAAAATTAATATAACAATAATATTATATTATAATATAGCAAGCAATTCTAATTAATTGATTATCAATTTTGTTTTACTATTTATTTAATATCAATTTATATTAAATTTAAATTTATCTTATTTGTTGTTTTTAAATTTCATATTACATTAATACACTTTAATTCATATTTATTTAAAATACTTGCTTAAAAAATTGTCCACAATTGTACTAATATCCTTTTTCCAATTTAATAAAAAAAAAAAAAAAAAAAATCGTATCTTGCATATAAAAAGATAATTCAACATCAATGAAAATTGTTTCTCAATTTAAAAATTACAAAAAAAAAGAAAAACATTTTTTAATGGGATATAAATGGCATGATAATTAAAATCATCGACAACGAACGTTTTTATGGACCTTTACTTGAAAAATCACTTTATACAGTCTGTACACAAAGTGCGTATACAATTATCTTAGACACATTGGAAATAAGACGTATAGTAGCCTAACATATTTCTTGGTTTTTTTTTTTTTTTTTTTTTTTAATTTAATTTTTCTTTTTTTCTTTTTTCATTTTTCGATCGCGTCTTCCACTAATAATGATAATCCTCGCTTCGTTACGGTTTATTTTTTTTCCCCCTTTTTTTTTTCTCTCTTTTAATATAAGATCATTACGACGTTCGATATTTTGTACCATAAATATTAAACCGAACACGAATTATCGAAGAACGATTCGTTTCACTCTGCGTTATCTTTCTCTCTCTTTCTCTCTTTCTCTCTTCTTATGTGTGTGTGTGTCTCTCTCTCTCTCTCTCTCTCTCTCTCTCTCTCTCTCTCTCTCTCTCTCTCTCTAACTTTCACTAACACACATACACATGCATAAACACATACGCTAATGATACTTTCACATTTTCACAAACTCATACACTATCGTAATTTTCTTCACAAAAAACACAAGCAGCATATTTTTCTTATTTTTTTTTTTTTTTAATCATCGTTGTCTCTCTCTCTCTCTCTCTCAAACTCTCACTCTCACTCTCACTCTCACTCTCACTCTCTCTCTCTCTCTTTATTCGCTTTCGATAATAAATCGTATTTAATCCTTTTTTTCGAGACCTCTTAAAACCAATCCTCTTATATTTCATTTCCTACCACAATTATACTCATTCCGTTATACTCATTCGGTTATTTTATTATTTATGTTTTGTTTTCACCTGGACAACGCAAAGATCACGACATTATATCTCCGATTTATTTTTAATAAAAAATATAATGCCCTAGATATTAGTAGCAAAAATATAGAAAGTATGCGTTACACACTTCACTTTGTTTTTCTTTTCCTTTTTCGTCGTTGTACTCCTCTCATCTTCTCTTACCAAATATTATAATAATAATAATAATAATAATATTATTATAATAAAGATTTGAATAAAAAGGAGAAAAATACATGGAGGAAAGATAAGAAAAGAAAAAAAGAGATAGATAAAATAGAGAAAATAAGTCAAAGAAATATGTAAAACAAAACAAAAAGAAAATATACAATTACAAACGAATAATAATACAAATTTATCAAATAAGAAGAAAGATTTAACAACACGAAAAAAAGTATAGAAATAGAATCATTATTATAATAACAAATTATAGTCATAGAATAATATTAATAATAATAATAATAAGATAAAGAAGATGAAGAAGAAGATGAAGAAGAAGAAGAAGAAGAAGAAGAAAGAGAAGCTTTCGAGAAAAATACGAAACATAACACGATATTTCCTTAAAAACGACGTCGAACAATCGATATGATATCAACTCAAATCTGTTTGAAATCTCTCTCGGGGGGGCCCCCATGGCTGTACAAATCATTATCGTTTTGGGGAGGGTGGGAAGGGCCCTACGTTCGAGAGAGACAATAACAATGTGAGTCCGAGAATCGCGAATTCTATATTAGAACTACACTTAAAAAGCTAGAAAACATTTTTATCCTTAAATCTTAACGCAGCTTGGTTCCCCCACTCTTTCTCTCTTATACTCAAATTCGCACCCCTTAAAACCAACGTTGAACCATTTCAACCCTAATCGCGCATACACCACCTTGTGTTCTTTTTACCAAGGTCTTTTCGTGTTTTTTTTTTTTTTTTTTTAATTATTTCTTTCTATCTCAAATCTTTCACATTTTACGCCGGTGACTTTTGTTGAATGTGTGGCACACGCTTCTTCTCTTCTATCTTTAGTTTTTTATTTTTTGTTTTGTTTTTATCTTTCTTTCATTTTTTTCTTCTTTTCATTTTATACAATTGCAAATTGACGAGCGCATATAATTTTTAATCGCAAGTCCCCAAATTATTTGTTTTCTGTTTTAATTTGTTTGTTTGTTTGTTTGTTTTAAACATTTCGCTCGAATAGATCGTTGTCGTCGTATGTGTGTAAATATATCTGTATAAATGTATATACGTGTGTACATTGTGTGTAATATGTATGTATATATAATGCATATAATTGATTACGTCGAAATGAAAAATGTTGCTAATTATTTGAACTAAATGTTCAAAAATATTCGTCGACAAAATTCATTCGAAAATAAAAGGAAGAAACAAAGTTGTTCATTACAAAAAGAAAACTAACCACTTATCTTCCTCGATTCGATAGATCGTAAATTACATATACAGACGATAGATCGTAAGGGACGATTACAAATGTTCTTATTTTTGTTCTCTCTCTCTCTCACACACATATACACTCTCTCACTCTCACTCATTCGTAAGCCTTCGGCGCACTGTTAATTATAACAATTCTTATAAATCCATCATTATATGGTTACATATTTTTTAATTAATATCAATTTAATAAATTAATTAATGGCAATTAATTAATTAATTTATTTATTTATTTATTTATTCTTCTCTTATTATATCTTCCATCATTTTTACCAACTTAACTCGTAACTTTCAAGTAAACAACACCCTATTACAATCGTGTTTCATTCATAAAATTCTTTCATTCTTTCCTATCATTCTTATTTTTTTTTTCTTGTTTTGTTTTGTTTTGTTTATTTCACAAAAAGCACACTTCGCTTTGGCGCGTAAAAAATGTGTGAAACGAAGCGATTTTTTAACTGCAATAAACAGCAGCATACGAAGAGATGATGAAACATATGTAATGTAATTTATGTATTTTATTTATGTATTTTTAAATGTATGTACGTACGAAAGAGAATCATCGTGTCCCCCTCTCACTCACTCACTCTCTCTCTCTCTCTCTCTCTCTCTCTCTCTCTCTCTCTCTCTCTCCTCGCTATGTTTTATTTATTACTTGTAATTTTTTTTTTCCTTTTTTCCCTCTTTAATGTGTCTTCCATTTTATGTTATTTTATTTTATTTTATATTGTATTATTTCATTTTATTAATTTTTAAATTTAATCTTAATTTGACGATATCTCTCTCTCTTTCTCTCTCTCTCTCTCTCTCTCTCTCTCTCTCTCTTGTGTATATACACGGTTTTGAAATATAATTTTTCTTTTTACTTTTTGTTTTTGTTTTTGTTTTTTTTTTGTCATTAAATTTTTTCTTGCATACCTTTTATTGTTTTTTGGTTTTTCTTATGTTTGGTTTTTTTTGTTTTTTGTATTTTGTTTTTTGTTTTTTGTTTTTTGTTTCAACGCAATTATTATTATTCCTGTATGTAATATGTGTTATGTAAAATGTGGTTTTGTAATATGCGTAATGCGTATGTACGAAATAACTTGCAAGCAATATTTGTAAATTTTTTTGTCCTTTTCTTTTTTGTTTGTTTTTTTTTTATCCTTAAATTTGCAACGATGCGACTATAAACGGTGACAGAAAAGAAAAGAAAAGAAAAGAAAAAAAAAAAGAAGAAAAAAAAAACATATTTTTGTTATTTATCTATGTTTTTTTTTTTTTAAACTGATGCGACGCTCTGTATGTATACGTGTCTCTCTCTCTCTCTCTCTCTCTCTCTCTCTCTCTCTCTTTCTCTCTCTTTCTCTCTCTGTGTATACATACATATATATATATGTATATATGTAAAATTAGGTGTATATCATTTTTTTATTTTTCGTTTTTAAAGTTATACGTCGTCGTTGTCGTCGTGTATTTGAAAACAATTTTTGTTTTTTTTTTTCATGAATAAAATAAAAGAATATAATGATAAGACGTTTTCGTTACTAATGTTGTGTTATTGTTATGTTATTGCTGTTATTGTTGTGTTATTGTTATTTATTATTGTTAATCTACTACTATAAATTCTATCGCGCTAAGTTTAGAAAGTGCATCGAGAATTATTCTATTTAAACGTCAGTCAGTACTTAATTAAAAACGAATGAAATGAATGAGATGAACGCGTTGATTAATGAACTAACAATAATAATGAACTTTACAATTAATGATTTTTTAACGAACATTTGTTTTGTTTTGCTTTGCTTTGTTTTGTTTAATTTTTTTTCTATTTGATTGGTTTTTTTTTTATATTTTCATTTTTTTGTTGTTTTTTTCTTTTTTTTTCTAATCTTCTTTTCCATCATTTTTATTGATTTCGTTTTTTCTTTCTTTTCATTTTTATTAGTTTTCTGTCTCCACCTACTTCTTCTTCTTCTTCTTCTTCTTCTTCTTCTTATTTTAAATAAGAACATAATAATTTATAATAAACATTTGTTTTGTTTTGTTTTGTTTTTTTTTCGAGATTTGATTGTGTTTTTTTTTTATCTTCAATTTCTATAATTTTTATTGATTTCTTTTCTTTTTTTATCTTTCTTTCTTTTCCATTTTTAGTTTTGTCTGATTTCTGGTCTCTACCACCTACTTTTTCTTATTTCAAATAAAAATAATATATTTAAACGTTTAACTAATAAAAATGTCACTCTTTTTCTATGATTCGACGTGTCATCACTACTTCGAAATTTGTCACTTATCAAAAAATCACGATGTAGATCGTACATATATATATATATATTAAACATAAAAAATATTACTAAACGATTGATATTGGCATTTATTAGCCATGGGCGTTATTTTATAAAGACGACGAACTATTACAAGTGATGCATTATTTTATGATACAGAATCAATCGGTAATTTTTTCTTTTTTTCTTTTTTTTTTTTTTGAAACGCAAGAAAAAAAAATACACGGTTCGGACAATATCATACACTTTACACACAACCAAATTTCTTCGTTTTTTTCTTATATATATTATATGTGTATATATATATATATAGATATATACATATACATATATTTTGTTTAATTTCATACTGTACTTCGTCTGAAAGGAATAAAATAAAGAATAACTAAAAAAAAAAAAAAAAAATAAAGTAAAAGATTTAAACGAAATAATAAACCACCCCTTTTAATAGGGAAATTAACACAAACATTTGTTTTTTTTTTTTTTTTGCATAACCGAATATTTATATATTATATATACATATACAATTGTTATAAAAACTTGTTACAGACTCATTTCGAATTTAGTACGTAATACGATTGAAAAGAAATAAGTTATTTAAGAAAAATAAGAAAATAATAATATTATATATAATAAATAAATAAAACGAATAATAAGGAAGAAGAAAATAATAATCCCATGTATGGAAAATGTTTAGGCGATTAAAAATGATCTAAACGTAAACTTTGGCAATTTTTATCTGAAATAAAGGAGCAAGTGGAAATATTAGTACTATTTGATTATTATTATTATTATTATTATTTATATTATTATTATTATATTATATTATATTATTAAAGTATATTATATATTATATATATATTATGTATATTATATTATTATTATTATTAATATTTTTATTATTATTATTATTATTATTATTATTATTATTATTATATTTAATATTATTATGCCGTATGTTTCATATTCCTAATATAATTCTATCAAAACGTATCGACATCAATTGCACTAACACGTACGATCGCTATTTTTTTCTCAAAAGTCTTATAATCTGTCATCTAATCAGCTAATATACGAGAGTTGTAAAAATATATGTATATATATATATATATGTATATATATATATATATAATTTTTTTTTTGGATCTTTCCGATGAAAAATCTATCGACGTCAACGTTTTCTTTTCGTGTTTCGTTCTATATAATTGGACCGTTTTATTTGTTACAAAAGTAGTGTTAGTCCATTATTGTTCTTTTTTTTATAATTCAGATGATACATCATTTTTATTGATTAATTATAAATAAAACATAAAAATGATGTATTTTCTGAATTGTTTTTTTGTTTTTGTTTTTTCGAAAATAGACTTTCCACCACTTTCGTAATAAATCGAGATCCAATTATGTCAATGAAAATTAATAATAACAATAACGCGAACATAAAAAAAAAATAAAAAAAGAAATAGAGAAAAAAAATTACGATCTGTGAAAAATGCTCATCTACGAATGCAAAAAAAAAAACAATTATTATTATTATTATTACTATCATTATTATTATTATTATTATTTATATTATTATTAATATGATTAATGTTGCTAATAATTATTGTTATTAATATTATTAATTACATTTCATGTCAAAATATTGTTAATTTAACGAATTTTAATGTCATATGGTTTCAAATCCAACGAAACAGATTAATAAGATAACTTTACACAAATGTTATCTTAAAATTTCGAATTTTAATTAATTGTCATTTGGTTGTGTGTGTCATGTTCGTGTATGTGTTGTCCTCGTTCGCCATCATGTATACATATATATATATAACAGAAACTTAAATTATCAAGCGTAACAAATTACAAAATCAAAAAGAAAACACCCCTTTAAATCTTCAACACAATGTGAACAATCATCTCACTGTAATACACGCATAGTACATATATTCTTCTTCTTCTTACACAAACAAATTTTCTGTTAATCACTGATCAATTGATGAACGTTTCTTTAACATATTTATTATATCAATAAAAAGAAATATTTTTAAAGAAAGAAAAAAAGAAAAGAAAATTTCGAAGTAATATACGTACATAGTCGGGGGGAATGCGCGCATTCATGATTTTCCTAATTAATTGCACGTTTTGTAATATAGTCAAATGAAGAATATATATCCTCAATGATAAAAAAAGTGTTGCAAAAGTCTTCATTTAATTAAAGTAATGATCATTGTGTTGCATCCCTCACCTCCCCACTGCACTCTTTCCGTAGAGACAGGAAGCACAATGCATAAACACATTTCACAGAATGTTTCAAACACTAGTTCTCGTACGCACGCACTATGTATGCATATATATGTTGTGTGTATTGTGTGTATGTTACGGTATGTTATGTTATGTTATGGTATGGTATGTTATGGTATGGTACGGTATGGTATGGTATGGTATGGTACGGAGATGGTATGGTATAGTATGATTTGATATGGTATGGTATGGTATGGTATGGTATGGTATATATAATCAACGAAAACTTACGATTATACCGGTTTTTCGAAGATCAATTGGCATTGAAAAAGAATTTCAAATAATATTACAAAGAATTAGATAATTCCGGATATGAGAAAGTAAGATCATTTACACATTTGTCAATGTGATCGAACAATCTTTAAATGCCTAATTACTGAAAAATCTATGCATACAGAACGAAACATGTCACCGTTTGCGCGACACCATTTTCTCAGCCATCAAAGGAATTATGCGTTAGATTAATTCAGTATCTTATGTTACCTAGGTAATGTGTTTGTGTATCAAATCATTATCGTAACAATTATTTCTTGGGCACACACCGAATTAAAGTCTCAGCTGTAAGCACGCATCGTTATTCGTTTCATATTTATTCATTAGCCATCCTCCTTCGGTGGAGTGAACCAACCTGGAAAGATAATTTTAGAGATACACTTTTCATTCACTTTTTCTTTTTTATTTTTTTTTATGATGATGATTACATTTTCGTTCAAATGTTCATCTTTAAAACATATGAAAACAATCACTTAATATATCTCACCATTCTTTTCATGTATTTGTACGAGTGATTTAAACGACTGTTGTGCACGAGCCAAACTGTATTGCCCTTGTCCACCGCACACTTTACCAGGACCACCTGAGCCCTGAAACTGTATACGTGCTTTTCCTTTTACCAGTGTTGCAGATATTTGCATTATTACCGCTTCCACTGTATACGCTGAACTCCATCCCTGTTTCGTAAGAAGTTCCATACAAATAGCACCTCCTACGAGAACATATCCACCCGATATGATTGGATGTACGACTCTTACGAAGGGCGGTTCAAATGGATAAGTTTCCTATAATAAATCATTATTGATAAGAAACCAATTCAATATTTTCATCAAAAACAAACTTATTTCTTTGTCAAAGATTTTACAAAGAACGAACACAGGAATAATCTTCACACTTTTATATTACACTTTTTTAAGGGGACACGTCACCCAAAAGATCGATCTCTTTTTTTTTTTCGATTTTCTGAAAGAATATTATTTCAAAAATATTTTCACTCAAATTTTCGTAAAGATCCGCGTATTATTTACGAAATTGTACTAGTTTAAGCGAAGCGCGCCTAGTGCGGCCAAAACAGGTATATACAAGCGCACTCAAGAAAGTACGAAGAAGGCGAGAAAAATTCGACGGCAATCAAAAGTCACTTCTGCAGAGGCTGCTAATGCAGCAGAGGGTACCTCTTATTGCCCTAGAATCGATGATTCAATGTAAATATGAATGCAAGTGTTATCTTAACTTTATCCGTTTATTTCTCCTATTCGCGTTTTTAAATCGGTTGCCCTCGCTGCGTTCTGATCATTCATCCGATCTTTACCAAAATTTGTACAGTAATACTAGATACACGTATCTAGGAAATGAACGGAAGGATTTAAAAAAATGAAAATTTCCTTCCGTTCATTCCCTGCGCAAAAATCTCAATTAAAAGAAAACACTCGGTTTTTTTTTTTTTTTCAAATGAACCAATTTTTGCCAGTGAGGGCAACCGCAAATAATCACCTTTTTTTTTTTTAGACTCTTGGATGAGTGGCCACAGACAACACAATTTACCGTATTTTTACATACAAAAATTTATAAATATATTTCAGATATATAACTTTCATATATCAAAACATTGTATTGATATTATTAAAACCGGCTGCATAAAAAATTCACAAAAAAACACTTTTTTTTTTTTTACACTCTAAGGTGACGTGTCCCCTTAACGACAAACAACACTGTATTATACCTTAAAAAGCATATTAAGTAGAATACTGTCTTTTCCTTCCTTTTCTTTAAGAAGAATGAGATCACTGTGGAGAGGCGAGTCAGGATCAACGCACATCAACCTAATGTTCCATTCGTATAAACTGTCATTTACTAATTCTATGCTGTACATTCCTGAAATATATGAATAACATTCAGGAACAAATCTTGATATCATATTAACTTTCATTGGTGATAAAGAGAGAGAGAGGAGAGATAAAGTAAGTGACTGGTGATACAGACAATTATCCATTAACCATATAATACCTTTTTTAAAGCTGTCACTTCGGTAAATGTCTCTCAATTCTTTCATTAGCCTGTCTGTCGCTTGTACACTTCCACAAACAGATCCCTTTAAGTAATCTTGTCTCTGATTCTGTCTCAACCTTTCTAGCGTCGCAAGGTGTTCTAAATCCATTTCGTCCCCCTTTGTACGGATAAAATACATAGCAATCCGTAAAAATCATAAATAACATGCTTACTTCTACAATGTTTATAACAGCCATAGAAATTGATTACGCAAGTAATTAGAATAAAGTAGTCAAATGTATCTACTTACCTTGGTCTTTGAATTCGCGTCACCTTCATCCATATCTAAATGAAGATCTTCTTCTGCTTCGCTTTCTTCATCTTCGTCAATATCTTCGGTATCTTCAGCTTCCATTCTTTGCGACATAGCTTCGTTTGCTCCTCCTAATCTTAATGGATCCAATGCTGTTCTTAATCGTTCGACGTCAGGTGGTTCTGGTAGCGAATGCAGCCGACATAATTCTTTAAGGAGGATTCCAACTTGGTTGATTACATGATTGTCTCGACCAGTTGTGTTGCTTAAAATCTGTACTGCATTGGTGACACTGGTCTCTTCTGATTCTGCAAACCATACTGGCGGTGTTGAGGGATACGTTTCCTAAGAAATGCAATCAAACATAATTATTCAATAATATGAAAAGAGACACATACACATATTCTTATATTAAAGAATACAAAACAGAGGTTATGTCTGATTGATTATAAGAAGAGAAAGTTCAAATTTCGCAAGAGAAATGAAAAGATAAAACTTCTTGTTTGTTTGATACGAAAATAATTAAAAGATTCTATTAATTAGCATTAAAACAAATGAAGAAAAACAACACTTATCACGTAATACAAAACTCCTTCACCAACATTATACATTCTATAGAACGGATACCACCACAATAATTATTCTAAAAGCATAACATCGAGAAACGATCGATGTGCTATTTCGACAAAACAAATACATACATATCGATAATGTACATATATATATATANATATATATATATATATATATATATATATATATATATATATATATATATATAACCAATATATCGACGCAAAAGCCTGGATTGCGTTCGCCCCAACGATTTCTTCTTTCTTTTCTTCAAACAGGTACTTATTTAACTTGATCAACATGAATCTCTGATCAAAATCAAACACTATACATTTACCTTACTATCGTTTAAACATACATATGTACAAAAATGATCATGAACAAATCTTACATTTGAATGTGTTGTTATCAAAATATTGATTCAAATGATTTGGAACAGACACTTGTAAACCAACCAAAATATCAATTCTTTAAACATGAAATCAACAATATCTTACTTTTTTAAAGCAAAATTTCATAAAATCATATTTTCTTGGAATATTTATTGCGAAAGTAAGATAATACGTTTTCGTGATAACGTACAAATTACAACGATGACAATGACAATGACAATGACGAAGGTAACGAATATGATTCCGTTACATATCCCTAATTGAAATATAATAATAAAAAGTAATAAAAAGAAATAATAAAATCAACTTATATTAACTATTATACAAATGTCACATTGTATGTATAACGATTAATAAAATGATTTGTTTGTAACGTAAGAAAAGATAATTGAAATTTAAATTAATGACGATATAATATAATGATTATTACGACGAACAACGACGGACAAGGACACAACTACGGGAGAAGAGAGGGAAGGGGAAGGAAGAAGAGAGGAAAAAAAAAAGATGATGATGATGAATGATAGTTAACTATTGAAGTAACCAAGATGACAATCATTGATTCATAGTTCAGGTATAAAGAATAAATACAAAAATGAATAAAATGACAAGATGTATAGGAGTAGGTAGAAGTTAGTTCCGTTGTGAGGGCCTTACCCTCTATCGAGTGCACACCACGCATTGACCTCCAGACGCGCGCGACGCGTTAATTCCTCGACAAAAATCTAACCCATCGAACAAATCGACCAAGAGAGAAAGAGAGAGAGAGAGAGAGAGAATCAGAGATGGTGGTAGAGAGAGGGAGAGGGGGAAGATCGATCGAAGCAATGTCAAAATCTTACGAGTGCGGTACAGCGAAAGGATGGCGAGATATGGGCTAAATGTAAAAGCGTGCGACTCGAGCTTGACAAATGAAAGAAAGAGATGTATATGTATATAAAAAAAAAATAAAAGAAAAGAGAAAGAAAGAATATAAAAAGGAGTATATTGAAAGATTCTTCTTCTTCTTCTTCTTCTTCTTCTTCTTCTTCTTCTTCTTCTTGTCAAAATTTCCAAATAACAACACGAGTCAGTAAAGTGTTGTGTTGTTTCTTTGTCCTTATCGGTTGAGATAAGAGAGAGAGAAAGAGAGAGACAAAGAGAGAGATAGAATGAGAAGAAGAAGAAGAATAATCGACTAGCATGAGAAAAAGGGAGAGTGAGATGAGAGTAAAAAAGATAAAGAGAGAGAAAGGGAAGGATAGAGGTAGATAGGTAGACAGAAGAAAAGGAGGGCGGCATGAAGACAGACAGAAGAGAGAGAAAGAAGGAGAGAAACAATGACGGAAATGAAGGCGGGCTTCTTCGATAAAAAAAAAAAAAAGAAGAAAAAGAAAGAAAAAAACTTATCCAAAGGGTTATTGCAAAATGATATAATAACCAATTAATCTATCGTATCGTATTACTATCTATACTATACTACGATGATAACAACAACAATAATAATAACGGGAATAATAATAATAATAATAATAATAATACTAATAATAATAATCATAATAAGAAAAAGAAGAAGAAGAAGAATAAAAATAATAATAATAACTATAATAATAACTATAGGTAATATAGAGTTTACGCACTTACTGTTATATTGGCATGTATTTCGTATTTCTTTCCATTTTTACCGACGAATCTGCAGCTGAGCTCGTCCACGCTCGCAGACATAATTTGAAATCTTTCATGGCTCTTTGGAAAGACGGACTCGAGGGTTTTAATCTCCTGCTTTAACGTGTTCAAGCAAGCCATTTGGGGGAAGCGGCCGAGTCTGCTATGCCCCGAATTTTTCGCCGCTTATCGTTTCACTAAAAACACTAAGCAGTCAAGAGAAACACGACGAACCCGAGGACTACCCGACAAAATGGCGACCGCGACTGAGAAACTTCGGCCGGTATCGTGCAATTCCGTTCTACTCCGCTATCAACTGGCGCCACTAGAGGTTTTAATATATCCAGGTTTTACTGCTACGTGCTTCATACGCGATATCGCTTTTGACGTCTTTCCGTTATCCACCGCCAGTCGTTCAAATTTAGTTCAGAAGATTTTTAAAACCGGAAGTTTATTATCTATTTTCATTTATCATTTTCATCTAATAATATGACTTATTCAAAATGAAATTTATTTCTTTTTAATTTTAGTCATTCCTTTGAATTTGATTTTTTTTTTTTTTTTTATAATCTTTTTCTTTCTTTTTTTTAGTTTAAATTATTAAATTATAGACAGATCGTTTGTGCTATTATTTTTTTGTTTATATATATATATATATATATGGAAATTGATTAAAACTAAATATCGATTGTATCATGAATTTATTTGAAATATTTTGTATTTTTTATATCTTATAAACTATATTTACAAAGATATAGAAAGAGAGAGAGAGAGAGAGAGGGGGATAGAGAGATAGAGAAAGAGAAAGAGAGAGAGAGGGAGGCGATATTTATATTAAAGTATAATACACGTATTATGTTTAACAAATATTAACAAATAAATGAAACTAATCTAAATACACTACAAATCATTAAGTTCTAATTTTTGGACTGGGCTCGTAATTCATTGCCTTTCTTTCTTTCTTTCTTTCTTTCTCTTTCAACGTCGAGTACAGAGGATATACTTTTTTCTTTTCTTTGCTATATAAACGTTTTTCTGTTAAGTACTATTCAAAATATTTCTCGCGTAAAAGCCGTCTCTTTGCATGTATATAAATATATATATACATATGGAAATGACAAGAAAAAAAAAAAACATCATTAAAATTATTTGTTTTTTTTTTTTTTTCGTATTACGATATAAAATTTTTCAAATAGTAGCCATATATATATAAACATCCAAGAGAGAGTTGTGCCATATTACTTTGTCAAATGTGTCACGCATTTTTTTTTTTTTCACCTACGCAACCATAATGTAACAGTAAACATAATAATCTATATTTTTGTTTCTAATTTTTCCCAAAAATTATTTTTATGCGACAAAAATAATTTGGCTGAATTTATCTATCTCACATTTCTAAAAATATTTTTCTCGTCGTTCATTCGAATATAAATAAAAACATGGATGATACAAAATAATAATAATAATAAATGATGATCATTGTATGATGATGATGATGATGATGATGATGATGATGATGATGATGATGATGTTCGTAATAAAAAAGAAATACACATACAATAAATATATGCTTTGATTACTTTCATAAAAATAATAATTAATATTTTCGTATAAATTTCGTTAAAAATGTTTAATAAAATAGTAAGAGGAGGTCACCAGTCCACGGTATTATTAATTTCTTTCTCAAATAGGATAATTTTCGATTTGTTTGGTAAAATTCATATTTTTATATGTATATGACACACCACAATGATAATTTATAAATAAAATATATAATTTTCACCGTAACAGGATGCCTGAGTAATTTTCATTTATTTTCTTTCTTTCTTTTTTATTTTCTTTTTATACAATTATAATTCAATTAATTGCAATTCGTGCGTTTGAATACGTATTTAAGTATTCTTTCGATTCATTCGTATGTATATTTTTTATATTTATACAATTTTCTTTTTTCAAGGTTCGATGTGAGAAAAAAAAAAAACAAAAACAAAAATTATTCATTAATTATTTAATATGAATATAAAAGCCTCATGACTTCAAACTAAACAATAAATAATATAATAATAACTAAACGAAATGTTGTATTATAATTATATTGTTTCTAATAAATATAAAATAATACTATTATTATTATAATTATTATTATTATTATTATTATTATTATTATTATAATAATTATTATAATTATTTAGATTAATTTATAATTCTTACTGGTTTTCTTCGATGACTTCAAGTAACAATTTGCAATTTGTACTGGTAAAATACCGTCAGTCAAAAAGGAAGACACGACTATGCCACATTCTTTATTCTATTATTCATTTTTTCAATAGAAAACAAGATTCTTCGTTTATATATATTTATATATATGTATATATAAAATATTTATTATATATATACATATATATATATGTATATATAATATATTTTCATTTGTTAATTTATTTTCCCCGTTTGCTCTTCCTAGTATTTAAAAATAAATATAAACATTTATTATTTATATATATATACATATATATATATATATATATATATATATATATATATATATGTATGTATATAATTATATGTAATTTTAGATACAATAATTTTATAAATAATAAGATTCTTCAAATACAAGGAAACATCAATGATACGCGATAATGAAATGAAATTAATTTTTAAATTAAAATTTGATGAAACGAACAAATAAACAAGAAGAAAAGAAATTAACTATACAAAACAATAAAAATTTAAAAAAAAAACAAAAACAAAACAAAAAAAAAAAAGAAGAAGCATATATACTCCAACGAATGCAATAATTCGTTGCACATCTTTCTTTATCCTGTAATATAAATAACATTTATTGATATAACATTTGTAAAAATGTTGTTGAAATAAATAGAAAAATTTGAAAAGAATTTTATTTCATTTTTTTTTTTTTTTTTCTATAATATTTTGTTTTCTTGTTTTGCTTTCTTCTTCTTCTTCTTCTTCTTCTTTTCTCCTCTTCCAGCTTAGAATACTTAAATTATAATAACGCTATCCTTACATACGAATTTTACATTATGATGACATACATTCAATTGATTGTTATCATATTGTAAAGACCTAATGTATCCCTAAGCTGCTTGCTGCTTGCACTGCGCTGTTGTTTTCCGTTGCTGTCGCCGCCATTTTTTTTTTCTTTTTTTATTTTACATTTTCTTTCTATTATTTCAATTCTTTCGTATATTAATTAATTTAGTTTAAAGAACATTCGATAATAAATGTTACATATTTTATTGAAAGTCTATAAAACTGCAATCCTGTGTACGGTGCAATGACAAAAACAAAAATCAAATTAAAATCAAATAATTGATTTTTTTTCAAAAATTTGTTTTCTAATATTTTGTTTTTCCATGATCGATCGATACCTCACACATACTACTACTACTACTACTCCTCCTGTGACTTTTTATTTTTTTTCCTCTTTAGAAACAAACATAAATATTTGATAACGGATGATTTAAAAAAAAAAAAAAAAAAAAAAAGAAACGTTCTCTTGCAATTTGACATTTTTCTCTCTCTCTATTCTTTCGATCTTAAATAACGCACATTCGAAATATTTTTGTAAAATATTTTTACAAATCTTAATTATCCCGAGAGAGACAGGTTGTGTTTTATCTGCGTTAATTTTTTTTTTTTCGTTTGTTTTCTTTGTTGACCAAAATACGAATCGAACGATTCACAAAACCCCATTATTAATGCAGCTATTTTTATCAGAATATACATTAGTAACAACTAGGAACTTGACGAAGCATTACCTCCACCTTTCAAAATGTACAAATGCCGATGTATAGTTTTTCCTTATTTTATTAATTATTTTTTTTTTTATTATTATTATTATTCATATTATTATTTAGTTTTTTTTTGTTCTTTATATATATATATATATATTCACTCTAATATGCAATAGGCATTTTTTTTTTTTTGATATCCATTTCGATATCTAAATACACGGAATTAATGGTGCATCATTTAAAAATGAGCCCAAATGGTTTTTATTTATACTATCTCAGTTTGTAAATAATGTTTAGCACATTCTTTCTCCAAGAACAACATTTAAAGAGAAAGAATAGAGACACGTTTTTATATACAAAAAAAAAAAAAAAAGAGAAAGATATTTCATAGGACAAGTTTAAAAAGAAAAACAGAAAAAAAAAAAAGATGAGGTGTTTGTCATATATAAATTTTGTTTGCTTGTATTTTATGGATTTTCATTGTTTCTTTTTTTTTGTTTTTTTCTTTTTTTTTTTTTTTATAGAATACACAGAGAATTGCGTTTTGCAATGTGATTAATAATAGTGCACGAGAAAAAAAAAATATTATCACACAAGGATGTATTTATAGAAAGAAACGTCAAATGGGGGGGGGAAGAAGAAGGGCAAATTTAAACAAATAAAAAGTATCACAAAGAACACAATAATGTAGTAATAATAATAAACATTAATAATTAATAGCAATTATAATAATTAATAATAACTAATCATCAATCATCGCGCACACCGCCTATATTTTGTCAATATTATTATTATTATTATTATTATATATGACTTTATTTACAAACATTTGAATGTTCTCATTAATGTGTATATAAAGATATGCTTTGGAGAAAGAAATGGCTCTTTTTCTTTCAGACTATGACGTCTTCACAGATCTCTTGTATTCTCAACAAACAAAAATTCAGATGTTTCTTGTAATATTACTCTTACATAGCAAGTAACTCATCTCAAGTATGTACGTAATATATTTTTTCTTCTTCTTTCATTTGTTCATCCCCCTTTTTTTTCACGGCTTTATTTAAAATGCCGGATGATAATAATCGTACGTAGGCCAGTAAGGCTGTAGCCAGTCCTAGCTAGTGCGTTGTCGTTTTTTCGGTGGGTGCTCTTCAGAAGAGTGTGCTGGTGGTGCAGGCATTACCATATCGTCTCTGTTAAACATGTACTTAAACTGAGGCATGTACTTCATAATATTTCCTACTTGTATTAGCGGTAATTCTTCGTTTACAGAAGAACATTTGCCTGCATCCATCAACATTTTCATTTGCAGTCTGCATAAGTAAAAGTAATTTCCACTTTCAGTTATTAAATAAATAAGTTAAAAATAGTTTTGTTTTTTTTTTTTAAATTTTAAAACAATATTTCTTTTTTTTTTGCATGTATATTGATTTATTTATATAAGGGAAATTAGGTATGTATGTATATATATATATGTATACACACGGTCAACGTATTACTACGGGCATTGTATAGATTGTCCGTTTAATCTATACAAAGTTAATTGAGACCAAAACCCTTTGGGCATTGTACGCAATGCCCTTAGTAATACATTGACCATATGTATCATTGCGGGAAACTCACCTATTCCCTTGATATAGATCTATATTCAAGACGTCCGTAAGAACTTGTCTACAACTGTTAATGTCACAAGCAGGAAAATAATTAGACACAAAATCGGGAAGTGTCATCAATAATTCTGAGTAGATGTATGGTTTAAAGTTGATACAAGGTACCATTTTGTCTTCTATTAATGCCTTTTGAACTTGGTATGGTTGAGTTTGACAATTTGATATTGACGGTTCCGTGATATTTATTAAAGGTTTCCTTACTCTCGTATCCCTAAAAATATAATGAAATTATATTCTATTAATAATAATTAAAGAAAATGATTAATCTGAGTAAATTTATGAGGATAAAATAATTTAGTAGTAAGGCATACCTGGAACTATTATTACCTCCATTTACTGGTATTAAAGGTGGTGGATATTTTGTATGGGATGTATTGTGTACTGGTGGTGTATGCCTTTGCTGACGTGATAATAATGACGACGCTGTTGTAGGAGCTGGCATAAGGGCTTGTACCTGTTCACTTAAGCCAATCATTTGAGGATATGTTCTGGCCGTGACTGCATCAGGAACACCCAATGAAGGTGTCGTATATGTCGTAGTTACCCTGGAATATCAGCCCTTTCATGACAAGTAGGATATATTATGTAACTAGTTTAGTTATGATCATGTTAAAGTTAAATTTTAAGATTTTTATTTGAACATTATTTTCTAAATGGACAATTAACTTTTATCTTTAATTTAATATATATATAAACATTTAAACGTAACATATAAATACTACTTATGAGTTAGTAATTAATAAAAAAATTTAATTTAAAACTTTCTACGCTTATAATCGTTTGATCTATGCACTAATAAAGTTAGTTATGAAAAATATTCAATAAAATTTGTAACTTTTCGTAAACTTAACTTATTAAATAATTAATGAAAAAAAGAAGTGAGAAAATTTGCATAGAACAAATTTGTATTAGTTCTATACATGCTACCTTATTTTTTCTGTAGTAAACAAAAAACTATGGTACATACAACAGGGACTCACCAGTCATCCTTCCCATAGGTTGGATAACTACAGAAAAAAAAAACAAGACATTGTATGTACAAATGCAAACAGCATCGGTGCAAAAGTTCTACACACTAAATAACATTAACATCTAGTATGTAGGTAAATATTTTTAATATAAAAGAAAAAGAAAAGGTCATAATAATGATACCGAAACAGTGTTCAGAAAACAGAAAATAAAAAAGCCAATATATTTTCAATGATATATTTATTTCATACACATATATGTCCCAAAAACAAGTAACACAATATTAATGAAAACCACTACTACTTTATTAGCAAAAATTTCTGTTTTTATTTCTGCGACGAAAGGAATAATTTAAAATTACGAAAGAGAAAAAACAAAACAAAACAAACTAAGCACAAGTCACCTGGTGAAAGTGCGACAACGATAAAGTGTCGATAAATTTGAGAAAAGGGGTGAAATTTAAATCGACAATATAAATATATAAATGTGAGAGAGATATCATAGAAAAGGAAGATTAATAAATTTTTGTCTAAACTTACCCAAGATTAGGTTGACTATTATGCGCCGTTGCTCTAACGAGAGGGGGTGGTTGGGCCTGAGCTACGGCTTGCATAGTAGTAACTGGATAAACTCCAGGATACTGAACCGTTGCTCCGCCACCACCCCCTCTACTCCTCAATTGATGAGTGGTATAGGTTTTAGTTGACGCAGACATCTACCGTAGAAACATTTCAGTGGATCATTTGGATGATTGGATCATCATGGAAAGTAAGGTTTAATAGAAATTTGTCAAGATATCTTACATTGTGCATATTTAATGGAGGTGGTGTACGTATGAGGGAATTAGCCTGAGATACCAGAGCTGTTTGATACGCTGGTTGACCGCCAACAAGTCCCGACCATCCATTGACAACGCCTTGTACGACGTTCAGCATCGGTTGCGAAGCAATGCTCGATCTTCCCGAAGGAAGTGCTGATGGAGATGAATGAGCAGGATGAGTTACAGCAGTTGTTTGTCTTGATTGACTAACGCGCTGAGTTGGTTGCGCACTCGTGGTACTAGTTCCACGTGGTAATATCGTCTGTAAAGGGCCCGTACGCGTAGTATTAAGACTCGATTTACTCGTATTATTTTGTACAGAGGATGTTTTTGACACTGGTGGCGTAGGAGGTTGTCTGGTCCATCCACCGCCACCCCCACCACCCTTGCTACTCACTAATAACTGAGAATCCATCACTTTGTTCGGCCAATAATCTTCGAACCCCGTGTCGGGAGGAAAATAACTTTTAATATCACTCAAACTGATCACGGAGCATGTCTCACTTGCAAACAATTCGTTTCTTATACCCTGTACCTTGCAGCAAAACTTCAAATACGAAAGGTCCCAACCTTCAAGTTTCTCCGCTTTTAATTTCAAATTTTCCGTTTCACCCTCGAAATAAAATAAGGGTACGTACTGAAGACCGTCCTTCACCGTATAAGGTACCACTGATTCTTTATTAATCCGTATGAAACCACACTTCTCTGCCTTGTGCCTGCTAGATACGTTTGGACTTGAGCCGGCTGTTAACTTGGTATAACAAACGTCCAAAAATGTATAGAATTCTTTAGCGTCGGATAACCTCACTACAAGATCCTTGCACGAAAACTGATCCCTTCCAAATTGACTATCGCAATGCTTCATATTAATCTCGTTGAAAAGCCTACTCTCGGAATCCGTAATATAGTAACTTCTTATGCACGTACAACTATAGATATCCGAGTGCAGAAAACTCAGGTACTTGTTCAGGAGCTTAGACTCTAGGATTCGTACCGCGCAATATTTTTCACCGGCACGGTATATGTAAGGTATGTGAATCTCGTCGAAAGTGATCCATCCAAATCTACCCCTTTGACTTTCATCGTCCAAAGGAATTTTACCATCCCCTGTTGAAGTGGTTGAACCTGTTGTCTTGGCCACAGTCGAGTCAGCCGGACGTTTGTTTAAATAACCGAGGATACCAGGAAGATTTCCTTGTGGGGAAGATAAACACTGACTCCCTGCTGCTCCTCTTTGCTGTGCTGACCCTCCTCCTCCTCCTCCTCCTGCCCCGCCAGCCCCTGTCACCGTCGCCGCCGAAACCATTTTCGCCTTGTTCGCTTCCACCATTTTGGCAGCCAATTCTCGGATCTCCGCTTCATCTGGACGTTCTTGTTTAACGACAACTTTATCGAAACCTAGGAAATAAAAGTAATTATCAGTCATTTGTCAAACATAACAAAAATTATATCAAGGACCAAACACGCACTCTTACTCATACTCGAATCGTATAATCAAATATGGCGAACGCCTCTCTCTCTCTCTCTCTCTCTCTCTCTCTCTCTCTCTCTCTCTCTCTCTCTCTCATGTGTTTTACGATGATATATTATATATATATATGATTTATATACGATATATATTAGAATAAACAAATATGATCCTCTTTTCTTCATTTATTTCATATAGTGATTAATTGCTGAAGAATTGATTTATATATTATTGGGATTGTTCATAAAAATAGATTATTCAAATAGTCCATCTTTATTTACCGGCATTTAGAAATGCTTAAATAAAAGTTTGTTAGCATCGACTTATTCTATAAAAAGAAGAAGAAAGACAAAAAGAAAAAAGAAAAAGAATTAAAAAAACAATACCTAAAATCAGCGAATAAAGAATTCCTTCTTGCTGCATTGATAGATTCATGCTACACTGTTAATGAAACAATATATTTGCATATATAATAAGAGATGTAAATCACGGACATCGTAATGTTGCGATAATTACGTACGAATGGTTTTTATCGTTTTGTCGAAGAGCACCGTATAGATTATACATTCATTTATTACGTTGTGTTCATGACCTACGCCCCATATAATATACGTAACACTTATTCTACAACATAATCTTAAGCACCATTATAAATAAAAATAATTTTTTTGGAAGGTAATACACCAAGGAAATGCATTATTTAACAAGATAAAAAAAATTATATATATATATGTATATTTAATTTTATTTATTTATTTTAAATTTAAATTTCCACGCGTTTTTCTATCAATTCAACGTAAAAACTCAACGCGCTACGGGGTGTCACGTGTGTATGGTACGGTACTTTCTCGACTCTCGGCATCTTCAACTCTGATGAAGAGAGACAGAGATAGATATAGAGAAAAAGATTATTTTCAAATGAATAATAAAAGAAAAAAAACTCATCAAATCACTGAGTGAGAGAAACACACAACAATATCCCACAAAATACAACACACCTACACGTACACTGAACATACTGCACCAATTATTTTTATACGAATGACTATATAACACCAATAACACAGCACAGTACACGTGTATACAACGACGAAATTTTGAGAAATAAAAAACCAGAATTTAGAGGAAAGAATTAAAGGAAAATCATTAAACGAAACTAACGCAAGAAACGTCACACACAATTTGCTCATCAATCAAACATCTCCCCTTCCTGTTCTTCTTCTTCTTATTGTTTTTTGTCCTTCCTCCTAGGTGATATTTCTTCTATAGCTTTCACCTCGTAAGTCTTAAAGTATTATATTAACTTTGTAAAAAAAAAAAGAAACTGGCATCCGTCGATAGAATATAATCATCAAGTGTGTATTCCTCTTGTATGTATACCTTCTAATGGAGTAGTCAATTCGTTTGGACTTTCCAACTGCTGCTACTGCTAGTAAACTGTAGTTAACTGTTATGTTTCAAATAGGATTTCTCTCTATCACCCAAAAGCACAGTAGAGAACTCGGCGACACACATACATTCTTTTTTTTCTTTTTCTCTCTATCTCTCTCTATCTATCTCTATCTCTCTCCCTCTTTTTAATACACAGTAGAGTGCACTTGTTCTTACAATGTTGCAAAGGCAACGTTTTTGCATTTTACATTCAAACGATATAAAGAAATACTACTACTTCTTCATCTCATTCTCGACATAAAATTAATGATAAAAAAAAAAGATTCCCTTGGCCTAACTTACTTTGAAAAGAAAAAGAAATGAGACCAAATACAAAAGTAACAGTAAAAAGAAACGGATAGAGAAGAAGAAGAAGAAGAAGAAAGAGAAAAGCAAGAGAGTAAGAAATGAATAGAGAAAGAGAAATAAAAAGAGCAAGAGAAGTTTAACTATGGGGCCAACAAGCGAACGTACAGTTTGACACTCGGTCGTGTGCACTGGTCGTGGAAGGGTTTCTTTTCTCGAGCCATATGGCGTCCGTGCTGCTGTCGGCGCTTGCAACGGGTACGTCCGCAGCGAAGTCGTTCCTCATATCCTCACCGAACGACGATTAATCTTAAGTAGTCCCCGTTGTTGTGTGTCTTCTTTTTTATATTTATTCTTGTGTTGATGTTTGTTGTTGTCCAACGTAATAATGTTATTATTGTTGTCGTTGTTGGTTGATGTTGGATGTGTTTACTTCACACTTTTATGAATTACATTTCGTTGGGTGAGAATCCCATTTATCCGTGAAAAGAAGAATAGGAAAAGGAAAAAAAGGATACAAAAGAAGGAGCAGGTAGAAATGGTTTATAGGTTTATGTTTTTGTTGAGGTTGATTATTAAAATTGTGTCGTCTGTTGACCGTAAAAGAAGACAACACAACGGACGTCGACGACGACGACGACGTGCTGCGTCGTCGACGACGACGGCTGCTAACTTCTGCTGTTGATGCAACGGTACTAATAAAGATGACGATGACGACGAAGACGACAATGACGACAATAACGACGACAACTATAACGACGAACAATAACGACGGACAACAACGACGACGACTTCGACGACGACGACAGTGACTACTACGACGACGACGACGACAGCGGCGACGGCGGCGGTGGTGGTGCCGACGACGACGGCGTAGTCCATGTTACACGACGCAAGACCGCACAGAAAACTCCCCTTCTCCCACCCCTCCACTGGATCTCCCATCCAATTCTCTCTCATCCCTCTCTCTTTTTTTTTTCTCTTTCTCTCCCTCTCACACAGTTTTCATACTCTCCCCCGCACCACTCATCATCAAACCAGGTGGCGCGACTGTGCTCCCGCGTTAGAGAGAGATAGACGTTATATACTTCTTTCTAACACATATATACTTCTTCTCTCCACACATTTATATATATACATATATATATACAATTGTGTATAGAGAAAAGAGAATATTGAGAAAGAGAAATAGAAAATTAAACTTTGCGTATATTATTCATCCTAACCTCACACAGTAAGGTACATTCCTACTTGTTGATGGTACAATTCAATCATCTTCGTTTGTTTTATATTCATAAGATCAAATTTTTTTTTTTCTTATAAAAATTACTCTTCAGAATCTTCCGAATTATTTGCATAGAAAGGGCTAGGCTAAACTGGATTGCGTTTATTTGATCTGTTTGATTTAATTGCAATGTTTTATTTTGCAAAATTTTTTCCTATTCACTTTTAGGAAATGTTTTCTTCGATGATCTATTAATCCTTTTACGTTTCTTCTGACACGTTTTATATTCTTTCTTTTTGTCATATTAATACATGGCCTGCTGTAAAGTAAACTATTTTTCTTAATAAAAACATTAAATGCAAAAGAATTTGATCTTATATTACTTTATATACCAGCAGAGTAACCACTGCGCTAGCGCGTGACGTGTACAAAGTAAAGAGAGAGGGGGTGGTTTCCCCTCCCAACTCTACTTACGGCTTATTGGTGGGGGATAATGTTTCACTTATTCGTTAAGTCCAAATTAACTTACGCTAACGTGAATTGCACTTTAAAAAAAAGGGGTGCATGTACTTGTGTAAGTGCATTAAAAATTATACTTTGACTTGATTGAAAGATTAAAGGTTATAATATGCATATTAAAAATCCACACGAGTAGATTGATAAGAATAAAAAGAAGAGATTGTAAATACTATTGAAAGTATATTAATTAAACAAAAGAAATCAAACATAACGATAAAGTGTTTATCAAAACTTTTATTGATTTAATGCTACATATATATGGATGTATGTACATTTTTTAATTTACTTATCACACGAACTATTTTTCATTTGTTTCAAAATGTAAAACGTGTTATGTTGATACGTGTATGCGTATTTGGTTCTTCCCCTAACACATTTATAGTTTGGGTCTATTATGAGTGTGAATTTTGAAATATGCACTCAATTTTCTTACATGGTCAACATCGTCATGTGGAATTTTCGTGATGAAATGCGCGCGCATCTTCGTTGCACATTAAAATTTTATTTTCAATTATTTTCAATTCGCGCAAAGAAATATAACTTTAATAAATATATATATATATGAAAATATATGTATATATAATTCACTCAGAAGCTTTCTTTTTTTTGTTTTTGAAAAATATGGTACCACTGGAAGAGGACGACACCTCGGATGTCTGACCTAAAAAAGCTTTTTCTACTTGCGGAATACTTCGGGATTTTCTTGTATCTTCAATTCTTCTTCCACTGATACTGGTTATAATAATGATAACAATAATGATGCAGATGTTGATGACGACGATGATGATGATGACGATGATGATAATAATAATGATGATGATGGTGATAGGTCATGCCTTCCAACTGTAGTTGCACGAGATATTAGAAATTGCTGTATACTTATATCTATCTCATATATCTAATACTCTGAATTTTTGCCACCGACTGTACTCCCCACTTACCCTTCCACAACACCCTTCCCTCTCACTCCTCTAACTCCTTGCCCTCTGGGGACCTCCTTCACTAGCTCGCTTGCTCTTTCGCTCACTCACACACATTTACTCATATTTCTTCCTTCTTCACAGCACAATGTCCTTCTTATTTTTTTATTCTTATTCTTATTCTTATTTTTATTTTTATTCTTTTTCTTCCTCCTACTATTGCATGAGGTGTATGTACAGATGAATTGTCAAGACTTCGAGCTGACTTTTTTTTCTTTCCTCTTATTTCTCTTGTTGGTTATGTTGTTGTTGTTCTTCGTCTTCTTCTTCCTTGTCCTCTTATTCCTTTTCTTCTACTTCCGGGACTTCCCCCGATGCGACACGGTGCAAATACTCTTTGCTATTTTCCTTTACTACTTCGAACCATTCCAATTTAAAATTTTCTTTTTTTTTTTTGTACTTCTTCACTGATTTATCATATATATATATATATATATATATATATATATATATTCATCAATTTTAATTGTAAATGACATTGTTTTTTTAAATACGTTTTATTTGTTCGTTGAAGTTTGTACTTTTGATAACGTATATAATTTAAATAGATAATATATTACTGTAATAGAATTATCTTCTCAAATAGAAGAATACACAGCGTGTATCGTGTTTTCATATCTTTCGTTCCAGCTCTAAAAATTAACGGCCTATTCGTGTGTTAGATAAGATCAAGTTTAGGAAGACAATCCAAGGAAACGAGCCGTAGAACCAGGAAGTTTAGTTTAGCTTAGCCTAGCTTAGCTCAGTTTTGTTCAGTTTAGCTTAGGTTAGCTAGCAAGGATATTAGACATTATTTAAATCGACTCAATTGATTCATTACAATTAAATCATTATCTCTAATTTTTTCTATTTCTTCTTGTGTTTTCCTTTTGTTCTTGCGAAAATATATTCCAAAGTTTTGTAAAAAGACATCTTTCAAAAATTAATTTCTTTTCTTCAGTTCTTTTTCTTTTCTTTAGTTCTTTTTAAATGAATTCATTTATTTGCTTCCTTTTCTTTTTTTCTTTGTAGTTGTCAAGATCGAAAACTCTAGGGAATTGTTGGCTCCCTTAGGAACTTCTGGGATGTCCCCCATTTTGCATTTGAATATTGGAAATATTCCAACAGACATTCCGATCGTTTCACGAATAATTCATTTGACAAAGATGGTCAACTTGTTAGTAATAAATACAAATATACGATTAAATAAAACGTTTGTAGAAATACATTAAGAGTGTTGTGTATATT
Source organism: Polistes dominula (assembly GCF_001465965.1). The sequence continues at coordinate 542,567 of NW_015148995.1, read as the reverse complement.
ATATGTAATAAACTCATACACATATAAACATAATTCTCAGTGTAAGTAATTAAATTCGATTTGACGTGCGGGAGCTGAGAAATGCGCACATGCGCGATGTTCATTTATTCGCGCCCGAACTAACATGATCGACGCCAAACACGTGGTTGTCGTCGTCATCGTCATAGTCGTCGTCGTCGTCATCGTCACATTTCTTCTCTCTGATCTCTCAATATTGTCTATCTCCATTTTTTCTCATAACCTTTCTTTTTCTTTTTTTTTTGTTAATGCTTTATAAAAAGTTATTTAAAAATGTTATCATGAAGAAAACAATTATAAATAACGAATACCACCTAGATGGTCAAAATAATTTTACCTGACCTACAAATTTCTTTTATTAAAACACGTCCTCCCCTCCTCTTCATCTCATCATGAATAATACATCTGATCTTCTATTTTTAAACTGACTTTTCTTTTTTTTCTTCTTTTTAATATAAAATCAATTAAATCGTAAAAGCTTTTGCATTAAATGTTATTAAATAATAATAATGATATTTGATAATATTATTTTAATAAAATTAAATAATAATATAATTAAATTATATTTTATTTATATTATTATTATTATCATTATCATTATTATGCAGTATGCGCATTAGAAATGAAGCTTCTGTTGTACTGTCGATTGGAATGTCAACTTTCAAGAACATTCTTTCCTTCCACATGATAATTTATTATTTAAAACCTTTTCTTTTGTGTTCCACATTCTCGCCTAACATAAATTCCATTTTCTGTTTTCAGTTGACATTTATTTTTCTGTTCATCTTTTTTCGTGATTTAAACACTCGTATTCCTACAGAAAATGTCGTGTGAGATCTATAAAATAAAATAATAATAATACTAATAATAATAATAATAAATAATAATTTATTATATATCAACTTTTATTTATTTCTAACATTAATTTAAATATTTTACCTTTATTAATAACATTGTATTAAATATTAAAAATTAATTAACGAATTATAATTTAAAATATTACTTATCTGTTTCTTCTACATCTGTAGTCTCACTTTTTCTATAATAATAATAATAATAATAATAATAATAATAATAATAATAATAATAAATAATAATTTATTATATATCAACTTTTATTTATTTCTAGCATTAATTTAAATATTTTCTTTTTATTAACATTAATCATTAACTTTAATAATAATTAAAAACATTACTTACTTGTTTCTACATCTGTGGTCTCTTTTTTTTTCTTTCTGTATAAAGAAAACTACAAATGTAAACTACTTACTCATCATAACATAATATATTATCATTTCTTGATAACGAATATACTCGTCAATCATATTTAATTAGTTAAAATAAAAAAATAAATTTATAATTATAACAGAAATAATTGTTGATATATAAATTAAAATATATAAAGTGACCATACTTACCGAAATAATTTGATATTAATTACACGTCATTAGAAGAAAAGAAATAAAAATAAGAGAAACGCAGTCCATCTCCCATTAAAACTCACTCTCCTCCCTCCCTCCCTCCCCCTCCCTCATCTCACTCCTTTCTAATTCTACGCATGCTCTCTCTTTCTCTTTTTATTAATCCCCTCTTTAAATGATCACACATTTTTCGTGACGCTCCCTCTTTCACTTCGACCTTGAAAAATCGCGCCTAACGTAATTGAAGACATTTCATTTCATTTCATTTCAAGAAAAAGAAAATTAACATAACCTCTTCTTTTTTTTTTATAAATTTCATTTGTACAGTCATTCAACGTGACGATGAGAATGTATTTTCTTAGAAATCAAATCATCAGATAAAAAAGACCATTTTGTCAATTGCTTTCTTAAAAACTAATCAAATCAATTTGAAATATATATATATATATGTGTATATATTGTGTGTCAATGTTGACGTCACCAAACATAAAAATACTATTTAAACAAAACATAAATTATTAACACTAGATATACCATCATTTTCAGTACACTTACTATTTACTTACTTAGTATTTCTACCACACTAGTCAAAATGACTGGTGTATAAAAAAAATGTTTTTTGAGACTTTCAGTCTTTATTTACTCTTAAAAAAAAATAAGAAAAAAATGTTTAACAATAATAATTTTAATAGATAAATGAATTTATAGACATTTTAAAATAACAAAACGCTTAATTATTTACAAAAATCAAATGTTACATGAAGTAGAAATTTTTACCACACTAGTCAAAAAATGACTGGTCGGGGTATATCTAGTGTTAATTGATTAAATCAAAATTTTCAACCGAATTAAAAAAAAAAGCGTATACTTGAAATAATATTTAAAATATCGTTAAAACAATCATTTTCTATAAATTCTAATGATCAAAAGATATGAATCTATTTATATATTCTCTTTATGAAATAATTATAGTTATGTTTGAAATGTTTTAGTTAGAAATAATTAGAATAACGTGTCTAATTAAAAAAAAAAAAAAAAAATTAGCAATATTATTAGTTATTGCTGTAACATTTAAATTATTTAAATTTGTACCAGTAATCACAGGCTGAGACGATGGTCCAGGAGTCATTTTCAAATTCGAAGTTGATGAAGTACATAAAATTTCATTCTCAGATGATTGGTCTCCTTGTGAAATAATTTTGTTTCCTTTCCTATAGGTTTTACAACGTTCTGCGTTTGTTTGTGCCGAATGTTTTTTCTTAGTTATATTCTTCTTAGTTACTTTTTTTTTGGATACACTTTTTTTAGATATATTATTTTTAAGTAAATTTTTTTTACGATAATAATAAGCCCTACAGTTCTCTGCATTAGTTTTAGCCATTGCGTAAACTGAAAAAGAAATTTAAATGTATACTAAAACTGGGTCAAATAAAAAAAGAGATTATATTTAATAAATAAAAATTATTGTAGAAATAAAAATGTATATCCATATATGTCGGTTTCATTGATTATTTAAATTTATTTATTAATTTTATATATTAATTAAAATTTATCTTCGTATTATTTTAGTAACTTGATTAATTTCAAATGAAATATTTATATTAATAATTAATATTCATGATAATTTGTTTTGGTTTTTTGGTATTTTTTTCAAAAATAATGAAAATTAATTTTAATAACAAATAATTAAATTTATAAAATTTAAATTAATATTCAGTATTTAATATTAATATTAAATGTATAGAAAATTATGAGAGTGAATTAAGCAGACAGCAGACACATTTACAAATTAAAATATTCATATTAAAAATTTAATTTTTAAAATATTAAAAAAGCACGTATTCAAAATTTTCATATCTAACTAGAAACGCATTTGTTTTTTTTTTTTTTTTTTTTTTTTTTTTTAATAAAAAATTCTTTTAAATTAAAATTCATATTCATGGAAAATTAATGAATTTTCTATATATCCGTATATATAAATAATTAATATACCAAAAATAATGAAAATAAATTATTTATTTATTAAATATAATTATTCACTATTCTGATTAATTATTACTTGTGTTCAATTATTTATTATATAATAAAGTAATAATTTATAAATTATATAACACAAATAAACACATACCTCAGTTAACCTCAATGACAAAGAGATACTTAAAAAAAAAAAGATTATAAAAACAACATTTCGACTATATCAATGTTTTCAAAGATATTCATAGTTATTTAATATCAATCACCACCGTATGTAATAATTAAAAACACGTATTGTGCATATAGAAATACAAGAATAAATATCGTGAATATAGATATAAGTTCACACTAAACTTAAGGGAGATTATCGACTAACTTCATGCTGTTAATTTCATGTTGCTGCGCGCGCGCATCGTAAAAAAAATTCATCATTTTTTTCCGTAGCGCGCCAAATAAAGTGTAACCTCAAAAAAAAAAAAAAAAAAAAAAAAATTTTCTATATTTATTCGCAGAAAAGTCTATATACTTAAAAATTAAAATTAAAATAATTTAGATGTTTTAATTTGAAACATTTTATTTCACATCCACATTCATATCATTTAAAAAAAAAAAAAAAAAAAAAATATGTAGCTAATTATAAAAGTTCCGAAAGTACGGATGTACTTAGGTCACCAACTGCAAAGCATTGTGGACAACGTATAATTAAAAAGATAAGATTACATAGAATATTTGTTTTTCAGACACAATGGATTACGTAGTATGTACTTATACTAGTAATAGAAAATCTAAATTACCAATATAAGTGTAACTATGAGAATATAGAAAGGAAAGTAAGACTTGAATGGTAAGTTTTAAGAGTATCGGTATCTTAACTTTCGCTGTGTGATATATAAACTTTTGAGCGTCTGCGCGTTTGTGAAGTTATGCGTATGCGTTGCTGATGAATCTAACGTTTGGGGTGGGTTATGGAAGAAGAGGGGATGGAAGGAAGAACAAGAAGAGGAATAGACGGAAGATGAGGAAAAGCGGGAGGAGCAAGAGGAAGAGGAGGGGACGAGGGATGAAGAGGGATGAGGGGAGGAGGAGAAATAGGCGGGGGGAGGGATGAAGAGGGGAACGGGAAGGGTGAGAGGGGAAGACGTAAATAATTAAATCGTACGACGATCGAGTTTCGCATCGTGTTGCATGGATCGGGTGCAGAAGGCTAGGTACATACCGCTCAAAGAGTGGCCAGGGTTAGAGCACAAGATCGCACCGGACGACGTGACAACGTCGCACGGTCGATATGCTCTTTCAGGCAAAGTGCCAAGATTGGTAAATGTACGCGGGGGTATATAAGCCGCGGTTTCAGGTACCCTCACCCCCTCCTGATCTATCCTCGAATCCCCACTACACGACTTATGGAACTCACCCGTGGGATTTCTACGCGATAGTGGGGGTTGGAAAATGGGAGTGGGGGAACCGAAGCTGCGCAGAACCCAGCCAGACGTACTCTCAAATCCGTGTCTTTGCGCATCTCTTAAATACATATACCCGAACGACCTCCTCTCTCTATGTACTACATATGTATTATACTTATTATTTTAATCATGATTTACAGCCGCGCGACGTTGCCGTTTCTACACCATCCAGGCACGCCCACTCCCCTCTTTTTTTCGACGTTGCAACCATATATACCTACTACACATATATACGTATATATATAATATACATGTATATAATATATATGTATATATATTTATATAGAGGAGAAACCAACCAGTACCTAGGAGTACAAGGCAACGTCGCTTGATCGATACTTGAGAAACGTATATACAATAAAAAAAAAAATCGCCATTTTAAGGATAGTTTTCTTTCGCAATCTCTACTTATTGATACATACAACTTCTCCCACTCTTTCTCTCCCCTTTATCTCTTTCTCTCTCTCTCTAATTAAATTGAATTTTTTTTCTACTGCTTTTTTTTCAGTTCTTCTGATTGTATTATCCCTCCTTCTCCGGTTCTATATACTTTTTTTATCTACTTTTTTCTGTTTAGAAAAAAAAAAAAAAAACAACAACAACAAAAATAAAAGGTTGAAATTACAAGCTTATTTGTTTCGCAACTAATAAATGGTTGTTGATTATTTTAGAAATGATGTCCTTCATCAAAGACGGATCATCGAGGTCGAAAATCGTCAACAATTCCAACGGTTGCGGCGTTGCCGTCGCAAAATGGCGGGAGCGGCCTTGGTAGCCTGGCTTCTTCTATATCTTTCCTCTGGGCCAGTCGTTTTGGCAACACTGGAAGGTCGTTAGCGATCTATTTATAGTCGGTCGCCATTGCTGCTGTTACTATGCCGAGCGAAGCGTATACTTGGTTCAGGGGTGGTGAGTGTATGCGGGGGAGGAGGGCAGCGAGGAATTACTGAAAGAACAATATGGCGCTCAACCGGATGTGCCTTCTTCCAATCTATCCATTCTCTCTTTCTCTCTCTCTTTCTAGTACACCTCTCACCGCCATTCTCTGCCTTCTCTCGCGCTTTCGCTCTCCTCCCTCTATTTGTCTTTTTCTCTCTTTTCTTCACTATCTCTGTTCCTCTCTTCACAATCTCTTCCTCCGCTGCGGCCACCTCCACCTCACCAACTTCCCATCCCTCCTTGTCACCCTCCGTCACTCTTTCTCTTTTTCTCTCACTACACTATCATAACGACTAAACGATATTTATTTCCTTTTGCAAAAATATATGCTATGATGGAAGCAAATATTACGTAACTATGCAATCGTCCTGGCAATGTGACTGGCCGCTTATATAAATTTCGCAATAGAACGTTAACAAGGCGTGTCTCTTTATTCTTACTAGAAACTACACTATTATCTATGTATTTCTACTACCCGGTGGTCTGAGCAGATACGCTCGTTTCTACTGCGCGTTTCGTTTTTCTTACGAAAAAAGAAAAAAAAAACGAAGAAAGAAAATAATGAAACAAATAATTCAAAATAATAGATAAAAAAAAAAATTAAGAAAATAAATAGAATGATAAAGAAAGGACGAGGAGTTGAAGAAAAGAATTCCATTATAAATTTTACCGACGGGAAACAGGTGAGCTTTCAGGAAAAACATTTTTTATACGCTTAGCAAAATTGCATATGGCGGCGTTCAGTCGTCACAGCTGACGAGAATCGTGAGGTATTACACGCTACATACGATGCGTACAACCTATATACATCATACGTATACATATATATATATATAAATTTATATATCATATTATATATACATATATGCATATAAATATATATACATACAGCGCGCAGAGAGAGGCACGCATGCGAGTTGCATCGAATCGGGACGGCTTCGGGACAGTTCGGATAATTCCGAGAAACTGCCTCTTTGTTACATCACTACTCGGATTCTTATATAGTACATAGGAGCGATACATTATGTACTGCGCCAGTACATATTTCCGTGGCGGCTCTCAGAGCGCATATATACATACCACCCCGTATATATTTGGAGCGGTATATACATAGGTATATACAAGCCCATATATACCTGCGCACTAGTGACAAGGGAATGGTCGCTCGAGCTGGTAAGCGCTACCACACACCACACTAGTACTATACCACTGTTACTACTACAAGCATTACTACCCTCTCTTCCATTCCACTACCCCCTCCAGCTTGCCACCATGACTATACACATTCCACGTTACACGATGCGCGCATTTGTGGATCAACTGTAGAAGGAGAAACATGGGCATAAAGTCGCTGCGCGTATACATCTATTTAGTTTCCCTTAACTTGAGCGTATCTTGAAATAAAAAAGAGGAAAAAGGAAAAAAAAATTAATTAAAAAAAAAAAAAAAAACATTATTGTGATACAAACATATATACGTAGAAAAAATATATATACTCTGCGAATGATATTACTATGAGTTATTATTATTATTATTATTAGTATTATTATATTATGACACATCGTAAATCACATTATCAATATTATAAGGATATGCGAGATGGAAAGCATTTCTCGACCATCCACCAGTGCATTTTTTCAACTTTTAATTTTTCTGCAGTATGAGAGAGAGAAAAAAAGAAAAAAAAA
>NW_015148995.1:515005-534927 GCF_001465965.1 Polistes dominula | reverse complement strand
AAAAACCGATTGATTTTTATCAATTTGATATTAAAAATTTGCATACTAGATGAAGAAAGGTTGTTCATAACAAAGTTGATTATGTTATTGATTAAAAATATAAATTTGTTAGAAATTTATTCGTGTGCATGTAAGGTTAGAAAGCGACGTTACTTTCCGATCCACCTAATATATTACAGTATTGCATCAAAATTCCTTGTAAAAACCAAAAGTTCCTAAATCATTTTGTAATTATTTTTTCTGGAGACTTTTTTCTTGTTTTCTATCTAGAGACTTTTTCATTTCTCTTTATTTAGTGATTTTATGGTATAACAAAACTAGGATTGTAGTACCATAATGTAAATGATTCAAAAAAAGAAAAAATCAATATCTAAATTTCTAGAAAATTTTGAAAAAATTCTGACGCATAATATAATGCTATAAATGGGAATACACTTGCATATATATATATATATATATATATATGCATTTATCTATGCATGTATAGGTACATATATAGTAGGAACGTATATGCATCACGAGGAGAGGCGAGGAACACCATTTATAAGACCCTCATGAATAATAAACTCGGCAGTATTCGATTTCGGGCTCTTTCTATATACCCAACGCGGATTATATTATATTATATTATATTATATTATATTATATTTAATTTAATTTAATTATATTGCATTATTATTATTATTATTATTATTATTATTATTATTATTATTATTATTATTATAATATGATGCATCGTAAATCATATTATCAAATTATTATTTCCTCCGTTCCGCATTCATACGTAAGAAGAATATTCCTATACCCATAACTCGTATATAGGAACATTAAATTGATTTAAAGCATCCATGGTTATGGGAAATCATTATTATCTTCATATAACGTAAAATCGATATGGGAAAGATAAGAGACTCGAATTTCTCCTTTATCATATATATATAAATAATTTATTTTGATCAATATATATGTATTTAAAATATGTATATATATATATATATATATTTTTTTTTTAAATTAATATTAAAATTTTAATTATTAATATATAAAATAAACCAATAAATGAAATATCAATAAAATCATCTTCAACTTGGATAATTTTCTAAGATATCCGCCATATTAGAAAATGCCAACAGACCAATGTATGGAATCGATTCGTCTTTATTCAATGTTGTATCACCGTCCTAATGGGATGTCTACTTGAGTACACGTACAATGACGACAAGATACCATAGATTAAACGATATACCGTTTATATTAATATATAACACTTTAGTATGTATTTACCTTACTCGATCATTCACATTTCATTTTGAAATGAACTCAAATAAATGAATTTTGTAAGAAAACGAACAAACCTATAAGGAGGTTAGGAAGAACTTAAAGTAAGGTTAGGTCAGATTAGGTTATGTTCGATGACGAATCGCTTCGTCATTGTTTCTTTGTTACGTGACAAATTTGTTCAAATAATACTTCGAATTTTTGTAACGAAAAGAAAATTTTAAAATTGCGACTAAGATTTCTTTCTCTTTCTTTCTCTCTCTCTTATTCTTTTTAGAGATCGTCTTACAGTGTGCTTTAAATAAAGCATGACGTCGTTCCTTGAAACTTCGTAGGAAGTAAAAGATATCTTAGCGATATTAAGGCATTCATCAATCTCGTTGAAAATTCGCCATATACATCGTCGACAAAGTTGGAAGAAAGTTCAATCAAAGTGTTGCATGTTATGTAATATATATATATATACATATATATAGATGTTCAAACGTTACGTTCGAAAGATCGATTCTCGCTTGTGTTTTTATTCGACCACGTGGGTCCGTGTGTATAGCGCGCGCAAGGTGTCTCGCGTGTACCAGTTAATTATGCGATAGGTTAGGATCGTGATCCTAGGGAACGATGAAGATGGATCGATAGAGCTATGTATATTTACACAGCTCCTATAACACCATTTAGATCATTGACAAGTTTTATAAATACTGTCATTGAATGCAACGCTTGATATTAAATTATAAACCAACGACCAACGATACGTGTAAAACATTAAAATTCGATTTACAAGTTGAAACTATAACAAATTCATGTAAGATGATTCCAGAGTTTAAATGTAAATATTTGTACACACATACACAAAACGGGATTATTTTTCAATACGAATTTCATTGAAAATATTTTTCATATAATCGCCTAAATAGACAACTTAATGTTAAACAACGAGGATGACACATGTGAAACAATTGTATAAATAAATTTTATGATTTGTTTATGTTGTAAAATAAATAATAATGTTTAACTTTTTGATTTAGGCCACTATTGTGATTACCGGTACAATTATGATACAATAACAGTATCATAAATAGTACAATATACATTAGTATTATGGGATTAAAGAAAATAAAAAGAGGATAATAAAAAAAAATACAATAATGATGTGAAGGTTACCAGGTATAATTTATCCTGGAAGTGGAATAGTCGTAAACTAAATGAATGTACTTATTAATAGGTGGATTTTGTCAACAGAAGATAGGGCATAAATAAACCGGTTTGTACTTAGTACGTACAACTTGTAACTACGATCGCTGGCAGTGCTGGCCGCGCCGGTACTCTGTACATAACCTCAAAAAACAAATACACTCACCTCTGGTAACGCGGGCTTCTACTATCTGCACCTCCTCATCGACTATGCTGTCGGTCATCTTCTTCTTCTTCTTGTTAATCGGAACGTCCATACACATAATTTTGTCCCTTTAAGAGACACTTTTTTGTCGCGGTTAAGGCACTAGTCTTGCTTATTATTCGTGACATTTACATCAACTACCGGTATACATAGAACCGCGAAATTTGTAAGAGCGCGCACAAAAGAAATAAGGGAAAAAAGAATGAGAGTAAAACTAATTGTAAATAAAAAAAAAAAAGAAATAGGAGAAGGGGGTTGTGAGAAAGGGGAAAGGATCAAGATAGGGGGGAAAGGGAACGAGAGAGAGAGAGAGAGAGAGAGAGGAGAAGGATAAGATATAGAAGCTTTAGGAGGTAGGAACAATTCTATAGAATCTTTTGAAGAAGTCGTGCATGTATTTATCCACACATTGCACGTCTATCGTGCAGTCGTTGTATTGCATTTACTATACAACAATCCTGTTTTTCACTTTCGCTCTCATATAAGTAGATATATATATATATATATATACACTCGCGTGCTTGCGTGCAAGCGTGATCGTATGCACGTATAAATATAAAAAAAAAAACGACCGACTAAACAACGAAACGGAAGAAGAGAAACGGAAGAACGAATGACGAGCGTATAGGCATGGTACCTTTTTTTTTTTTTTTCAGTTACTGCACTCTAACAACGCAACGAGTATAAACGGGTACGCAACGAGTATTATACATCAAAAGTTAATGATAAAACGAATATTTTCTTATTCATAATACGAACGAGATACTTCCAAAGCTATATCACGAAGCGCGGGATAAATTTCTGTTCGCGCGTATTACCACGTTTTTTCGTATTTGTCCTTACGGCACTCAGTAGAAGTAGACCCGTGTTCCGTTCAGATTTGAATGTGGTACACGTTGCCAGTTCTTTCTCCTATCTTCCCTCCCGCCTTCCTACCCCTCGCCCTTTACCCCCTTTGTTTCCACAGAACCCCCCACCAGGTGGCATTGTCTACCCCCTACTCACCGCTCACCCCCCGGACGGTTCGATTCCCCGCTCCCCTCTAATAAACCAACTGCACCCCTCCTCACCGTTGCTTTGCCCCCCTACTCTTCCCTTATGTACTTACAGTGCTACGTTGCCAAATCATTCTAAATAAAACGCGCGAAATCATCGAGTAGTGGGGATTTATGAGTACTATCGCGAGTAGTGGGGGGTTTCTGTATATAACTACGTGCGATTCTATTGGTGAACAAATGTTAGGTGGAGGTAATCAAACATGGCGTGATGTTTTCCCAAAGTGGGGGCTTATGTACATAAAATATAGGAGGGGGCCAGAGGAAGTAAATCGGAGGGGGGATAAGAAAAGATGGGGGGAGGAGAAAAGCGGTTGAGTGGGTTATATTATACGAGAATGGAAATTTCCATGATGCTTTGGGCAGACGCGACCGTTAGATATCACGTGATTTAACCGAAAGTTGCAAGGGATGATGGGTTTTCACATCAGCGCCATCTTTTACCTTCCAAAATATTTAATTTCTGTTTATTTGGATTCTTTTTTCCTTTTTAATATTTATTTTAAAGTAATTTAAAAGAAAACTTTATTATAATTTAATTGTAAATAATATAGGAATGTAATTTGAACATTTTATTTGTATAAAAATTTATGTACAAATACTATATAGACTATACAGACTATATAGACTATATACTATAGTTATGTATATATATATATATATATATATATATATATATGCCATACCATACACTTATGGCATATCATACCATATGCACCTTTTCCTTTGTCCTTTGTTCTTTTCAAGGAAATCGTGAAGGAATGTGTTCCATATTTCTTTTTTTGAATTTATTTTTGAAATTTTTGTGAATATTACATCATCAAAAAAAAATTTATTGTAACATTTATTTTTATTATTTTTCTTTTTTTTTTTTGACGAAATAATAGAATGTGTTACTTCAATAACCAACGCCAATTTTTTTCAACATTAATTAATTTTGTTAATTAACTTGTACTAATTAAATATATATATTAAATGAATAATTTTACAAGTTTATTTTTTTTTCAGTATTTTGCAAAAGAATAAGATGATATATTTGATTACAAAAAACTTCTCTTTATTAAAGCTCGTATATAATGGTCGTTACAAAATAGAAATACACAAATAGATAAAATTCCCCTTTAACTCTAAAAATTCACATTACGTTTTTTTTTTCTTTTTTTTTCTTTTCTTTTTCTTCGATATTTTTTCTTTTTTTTTGAATAATTTTATTTTTTTTTTATTATTTTTGAAAAACAAGGTTCATCGTTTTATCGAGAAACTTAATTGCTTGTACAAAAAAGTTAAAATAATTATCTAATGATAGGTTAACCTTGATTCTATATACAAATTATTAGTATGGTAAAACTAGTTGAAGTAAAAAGAAAAGAAGAAAAATATAACACAAAAATATATACATTAACATATATACATAGAGTAAGTAAAAAAAAAAAATGTGTTAAACATTAACCTATATGTAATAATAAGAATAAATCATATTATTTCCTGACTTTTTGAAGGATGTTGTAAAAAGATATTAATTATTACTTTGTATATATATACATATATAAATATGTATATACATATAGATATATTATGTACATATTATATATATATTTATATATTTATTAGTATATATTTATATGTACATGCATGCATGCATATATAGATATATTATATGTATATATATATATATGTACATTTATAATTTATCTTGAATAAGTCAGTCAACTCTTAAGTCAAATAATAAGAAAATACAAAAATAATCAAATTACATTAAGTATACAAATAGTACTACAAATAGTAAGAAAATACAAAAATAACCAAATGACATTAACACACTAAACCTTAAATATAATAATAAGAATAATAATTACGTAATATTATTCGTATTACTTTTTACTATTTTCGCAATCACGAAAATAATCGCATCTTATTGTATTACGCAAAGTTCCCTAGACTTAATAGCAAGTGTTGTATATATATCGTTTGTTGTAAAATGACTATCTGCAGCTATTAGTAATCTATTCCAAAAGTCCACCTGTTAATACGTATAAAAATCAATAAATTTTTAATACTAATTGCATTAGATTGTTCTCTACGGTATTTTAATTAAAAATTTTCGAAAATATTTTCATTTTTTAAATTTATTAAATTAAACACATTACTATGCCATAAAAGTTACCTAACCATAAAGTTACTAGATAATTTACCAAATGAATTATATTTTGTCAAAATTCATTCAATTAACCTTTATTTTCTCATATTATGAAATATTTGAAATGTTTTAATTTATACGGTAAAAATGTCCTTTCGTATTATATCAATTAAAAAATATATTTATTAGAATTTATTCCTGTAAATTTTCAGGATCCAAATGAGTATCCTATGCTCTAACCTAACCCTAACCCTAAATCAGACTCACAGAACCCTAACGGATGTTTTAAGAACTAACATGATTAACCTAAGAATTTAATATTTAATTTATTAATAAAAACAATTTATATACCTGATTTTTCAGTATTTCTCTTTTGATACTAGGTGGTTCGTCTCTCAGTAGTGGTATTAATTCATTTAAAGCCTTTTCGAATAATTCTTTAGCTCGTGTGTAATCGCCCTCACAAAGATAATACACTCCAAATGCTCCTAATTCTAGTCCATAGTTTATTTCTGGTAAAGGCACACTAAGTTTTCCTAATATAACAAAAATATTCATCAAATTAGAAGAAGAGAGAAAAAAATCGATGATTAGGTGTATTGTTCTAATAACAAAAGACAATTGGGGCCCTTGAGGTTTGTTTACCCAGGCGCTCAGTCTCTGAATCATTGTGCCCGACAATTGGGGCCCACTGTTGATGGGATTCCCAAAGTCCAAAATGAATATTTTCTAAACTCATTTTTTTTTAATAAAAAAAAAAAAAAAATTGAGAATAAAATTTCAGTCTCATATCTTGGGACTCTAGAAGGCAATAGACATATGCAGTATACAAATTACTAATACATGAAACATAAACACCAAGAAATATTCAATTCTATATATTGAACCCTAAGAGTCAAATGTGTCCATAATATGACATATATGAAAGTGGTCTAAGTCAAAATGAAAAAAAAACTGAGTTTATTAGTTAGTACGCACCACTTTATTTTAAACTAAATAAATTCAATGTAATTTTTACGATATTGTCAAAAATGAATCTTTAGATAATGTTTGTTTTTTCAATATTACATAGAATTCATATAGTGTTCAAATAGAAATCTTTAAATATCTCGAAACAAGAGATGCATGACTTAGACCACTTTCATAATTATGGGCACAAATGTTATATTTGATAAATTCTCAAACTTATTTTCTTTTTTCCAAAACAAAGACTTCTCTAAACAAATGTTATTCTATTTTTTTTGACTTATTGTTAATTATTTCAAGTAGAATCATTTCCCACTCACTTATACCACTATTTACTTAACACTAGAACTATCAGACTAGTCATTTTGACTAATGATTCAACTTCATTATTAAATTCCCACTTCGTGTTACATTTTTTTTTCTGAAATGATATGATGACTTTTGTAGTTATAAGTAAAGGTTTAAAAAAATAATTTTTTTTTTATAAGTTATACAGAACTCGAGTAATTTTTTATCTTTGCTACTTCTACAAATATCAGTCATTTTTACTGGTACTTCTTAAAATGAAAGTACATCTTAAGATATTGTTTTTTGAAATCTACACCGTTGATTAGATATGTTTAGAGGAATCTAGTATTTTTTGTTAGAATATTTTCTTTCTTAATATTATAATAAAACTAAATTTAGCGTAGACATTACAGACCAAATAGCAAAGAAATATAGTATAAAATTCGGATCTAGAAGATGGCCACTCCAAGTATTTTATAATATTTTAGATTTAGCCTGCATACATGTCTGGATCTTACATAGGTAAACCACAGGTGAAAAGATATCTCGATAAGACTTTATATTTCCAGGTATATATAATAATCATTTTTTAATATTTTATATTAAAAATAATAAATAATTATTTTTTTTAATTTCTATTTCAGATTCTATTACGTTCATAATTATAACACACTTCTTATTTTTACTTTAATGTAAGATTATTTTATTATTTTAGCTGCCAAAAATTCTGTTTATACTTGTTAGTATTATTATATTTTGTATAGTTAGCATGATATAGTTGTAATTTTATAATCTTAAATTCTTTTTTTAAGATAGTAATAAATTTATAAAAAAAATATTCTGTTTTTACGTTTTTTAAAAGATCAGACCCAACCATTTTGACTGGTTTTGATAGAAGTAGCATCGTTTTTTTTTTTTTTCGATAGTTCTAGTGTTCATAAACTTTACATGTGAATAAATATTATATGATATATTGAAAAAAATACGAACGTAATTTTTTATAGAGATATTTCACACTTCCTTTTAATATTGGTGACAATCTTTTTGGAATCATATTACAATGGATCGGTGGCTTTGTCAGTACTCTATGACTTTCATACATATTCACTGAATCATCATACAATAATTTAAATCTGATCTCCTCCATATGATAGATTATATCATGTATGTGTAATTGTATTTCGTTTTTCCTGTTTTCAAAAATATCGCCTAGTGAAAAAATAATGGATACGATTAAGGATAAAAATATTATTGTGAACTAAAAAAAAAAAAAAAATAGAGGAAGAGGAATATTTACTTGTTAACATAGGAACAAAATATTTCTTAGCATTGGAATACAAATCGAAGGCTTCTTTCAATTTATTTCCAAATTCCAATTGAGCAGCATTTTGTAAAAGTTTTACCGCTTTTATAAAGTTTTTCTCGCACGGAATATGTTCCAAATCCAAAAACTTATCGGAGAAGAAGTCCTCGAATTTAAAGCGATATTCAAGGTTGCGCTGAAGCAAGGAACTCAGAAGATGCTTGCATTCGTTGGAAATACGAGGTATTTGTGGAATCTACGTGTTTGACGTTGAGGAGAAAAAAAGAAGAGAGAACAAAAATTAAACAAACAAAAAGAAAAACAAATTAACCCTTTCGCTACGGGCGACTTCTCTTCGCCGTGGTAGTTCCGCTGAACGTACCGCCGCGCCAAAAATGTACACGGTGCTCGATTAAAATCGACAACGGCCCCGTTTATGCATAATGGCTATAGTGTCCCGTAGTGGCGAAAGGGTTAAAATAAAATAAAATAATATTTTCCAAGAAATGCTTTTTTTTTTCTTTCTTTTTTTTTTTTTTAAGTGAAATTAAAGTGATCGCAAGATTACACAAATTTTATCTATTTAAATATTCTATCTATCTTTTTTAATTTTGTTAATAAAAGAATCTTGCGTACAATGGTATTATCACCTCGATTCGTTGGCACTTCTTGATTTTATCCGTCATTTCAGGAATAAGACCAAAAAATGGTGGCTTATTAAAAATCCATTCATACATGATAATACCTATGCTCCAAAGATCGATTCGATTATCAAATTTTTCGTCTAATAAGATTTCCGGTGCCTTATAAAGTGGTGATCCATGTATGTGTAATTTGTATTCATTGTGGGATAAATGTTGGGCAAAACCATAATCTATAATAATAATAATAATAATAACAATAATAATAATTATAATAAAAAAAAGAAAACAAAAAAAAACAAATGAAAAAGAAAAAAGAAAAATGATCCACGAATCACGTGTTTATGATCCACAATGACGTCACGTAATCGATGGATAAGATTGTCTTAAAATTTTACATAAGATTTAATTACATTTACTTTTTCCTTTTTATTATTTCTTTTTTGTTTTTTCTTTGAATTTTATTAAATATATACTTTTAAAAAAATTTTAACATAATATAAATTAATATATGTGCGCGAGCGCGCGCGCGCCCCTATATGTACATAAACGAACCTCCAATCTTGAGTGTTAAAGGTTTTGACAAGATCAATAAATTTTTTGGTTTTAAATTCATATGAAAAATATTGTGGCTGTGCAAATATTGCAATGCTGAAGCTAACTGTCGCATGATTTGTTGGCAAACCAACAAACTCATTTGATAATTCGAAATTGAGCCGCCATCGCAATATTCCATAACGAAATACATTCGCCTAAAATCAAAAGAATAAGAGAGAGATTACATTTTTATTTTTAATATAAAAATCATTTATATATTTATATATATATATATATATATTTTTTTTTTCCTTGAGGTTTGTTTACTCGGGCGCTCAGTCTCTGGACCATTGTACCCGGGCCCCTTGCGGGGAAAAACCTATGACCGTAGCGGTCCCGCGGGCAGCCCCGACTCCCTTGCAAAGCGCAGGAGTCTGGCCGCCCCTGAGCCCACTAGGTCGAAGTTATTGGCGGTGGTCCCAAGGACATCATTTCTGACGTCCGCAATTTTTATATATTAAATTAAATTAAATTATATTTTATTATAATAATAATAATAATAATAATAATAATAATAATTTTCTTGATTATCTTTATTTAATGGTGTAGATTAAAATTGTCTAGATGATTGTAAATATCAATTATAAAATTTTATTAAAATATTTATTAAATTTTAATTTTATTGAAATAATTATAAAAAATTTTCTAGATAATTGTAAATATCAATTATATCATTTAATGACAATGTTCAAGTTTGTGGTTAAATTTTTAATTTGATAATCTGGATTTGTGGTTATATTGTTTTGATAAAAAGTAAACAAAAATAAATTAATAAATAATCAGAAAAAGTTTCGAAAAATAGTAATTGATTTTGTAAAACGTTTTAGAGCACTTGAATCCCGCTCTATAAAAAATAAATTAAAATAAAATAATATTATAAATAAAAGAAAATTAATGAAAACTTTAATTCTTATATTTATATTCCTCTGTTAAATGTTTCAAATCATTAGATATTATTATAATCTAATTTCATTCAATTTTATTTAACTTAATACTATTTATAAGATAAAAGAAAGAATTTTAAGTTTAACGCACGGTCCATTTATAAAAAAGTCCTTCAACTGCACAATATTTTCATGATTTAATGACTTCAATTTATTACTTGTCTCGACGATTTTTTCGATAGTTCTTTTTGATAGTTTTGATATATTGATACATTTTATCGCCAGCGTTTCATCTAGATTATCCTGAAAACAAAATCATTGTGTGTTTTTTTTTTTTTTGTTAAATTCATTTTATTTTTTTATAAAAAATCATTAATAAGTGGAAATTCCAGGATAATTAAAAGATTGATAATTATTATTACTCATGATTAGATTTAATCGAAAATTTTTCTTCCAATTTTTATATCTAGATATATATTTTTAAATAAATCATTATTTTATAATATATATCAAGTGTATTTAAAAAATTAATATCAAGTTGATTGGACAATCTAGTCAAGAGTTTCATTTAACTTTTATTTTTAGATATTGCGATCGTTCATGAGATACATGTGTAATAATTTCTTGATATTGCTACTGCATGATAAATATTACTATCGACAAATTATTAATAGTAAACACAAATGACCTATATAATTATTTTATATTACGTCCAATAACGTTTCTCATTCTCAAATATATGTTGGAAATATTTCTTTCCAAAATTTCACTCCAATTGTAAATATTGTAATGAATACATTCGTTTAAAAAAAAACAAAAAAACAAAAAAAAGGGGAAGAAATCAAGAAGAAAAATATTAATCGAACGAGAAAGGAGAAAGTTCAACGAGTTGATTTAGATTTCCGATAAAAAGATTTACGTAAGTTTGCTTATCTCTTATCGAGTTGTTAAGAAATTAAAAAAAAAAAACAAAAAAATTCTTAACAAAAGAATAAACTCTTTGAACATCTTAAAGATAATGAATATAAACTCCCTTTAAAATATCTATCTATATACGCTCCTGAGAATAATATATAATTTTGTATGTGTGCTAAAGAGAATACTTTTACTCTGAAATTGAAAATACAAAAATGTTTACCTTTCGTACTGCTAAAAAAACTGTTGAATTACTTCCCACACCGATAAAGTCGATAAACAAGTAATCACTCACACTTGAAAAACTCATTTTACCCTAACAATTATAATCTTTACTTCAACATTATACTCAGATAATCCTGGATTCGCTTGACGGAATAAATTTGCTAAACTTTTCTACACCATACTTGTGATATTACAATAGTGTAAATATCTTCTGTTACAACATTACTGTTTCATCCAATTTAAATATGTGTGTTTCTATTTTCTTATATTATATTTATAATGCTATATATATATATAATTCTAAGGTCATATACTTTATGTATATTTGTTATTTATTTTATTTAGTTTATTTATTTGTCACAAATATATATACAAACTTCATCGTTATTAAAGCTTTACTATTCGTCATTTTAAATATTTCGTTCGAATATAAATATGATACTATGATGATCAAATTAACTTTTATTTTAAATAAAAGCTTTTTTGTTGAGGCTCTAAACTTTTCAATTCACCTAGCCATATATATATATATATATATATATATATATATAATTTTCTTATTAACATAATTACAGAAATTTTAATTATTTTATTCAAAAACATTTCTGTTACAAATTGTAATTAAAAAAATAAAACAATAATTTAAAACGATACTGAGATAGACTGAAATAATAATGTTATTAAAAATAATAATAAAATAATCTGATTAAATATTAAATGTTTTATTTTGTCGAAAGAAAATATAACACATAAGACTGAAACGTATTAAAGACAAAATTAAAAAAAAATGAGTAAGAATTGTGTTATAAATAATGAACATAATAAAATATTGATAAATGATAAATGATATAAATTCAAAAAAAAAGATTAATCGTAGATGGCGCCATGTCTACGTGATGCCATTGGTTGGTAGGTGTGCGCCATGTTCACGCTCTTACGGTATAGTAGCTATGTTCAAAGTATTGACTGTGGCGACACCGTACGGCGATCGTTTGTTTCTCGCGAATTTGCTAAAAGCACCGCACTAAATCAGCAGAAGCAGAAGTAGTAGAAGCTGTAGTACCGTGTCATAATTACGACCAAAATCGAACAACGACGACTACGACGAGTATCTCTTGATTAAATAATTTCATTGCAAAATTTTGTGTTTTTGCCAATCTATTTTCTTATTTACTTAAATACGATAAAAAAAAAAGGAAAGCGAACTAAAGGAATAAAGGAAAAATTCGAAAATTCTCGTCCGTAGGAAAGAAAAAGAAGAAGAAAAAAAAGTGGAAGAAGGTCGAAGAAAAAGGGGGTAAAGGAGTAAGAGGAGAAGAGGGAAGAAAAGGAGGAAGAAGAAGGGGAAAACGAATAATCGGAAAAGACAAAAAAGATCAAAGAAATAAACAGGCAAGAGAAAGAAGAATAGAATTGTGTTAAAGTGACAAAAAACAAGTTTTAAGATAAGAAGAGAAGAAGATACTACGGATCTTCGTGTTCGTTCAATATCGAACGAAAAACTTGTCTTCTCTCTTCGACATTTCTCCTCTGATATACACCTATATACATATCAGACACACTTTAACGTTATGGACGTGACAGCAGTTGTCAAGCTATAAGCTCGTATCTCCTTCTCTCCTTCATGGTAAATGGTGCGTTCCAAATCTACTTCATTCTATCCTTTCTCTCTTTCTCTCTCTCTCTCTCTCTCTCTCTCATTCTTTCTTATTCTATCGCTTCATCTATTGCTATCTTTATTTTATCTTCTTTGTTTCTTTCTCTCTCTTTCTCTCTCTCTTTCTCTTCTCATCGTTATTTATCGTTTCGAAGAGTGCATCGAATACAAACGAGAAAGAACGAGTGCAATGGACGAGGGACGCATATGTTTATATACCAATGCGACCACCTACAAGCACAATTATTTATTAACAAACAAAAATTTTTCTCATATGTTCTGTGTGACAAAATGTGTTATTAGAAAGTTTTACTTTTTTTTTTTTTTTTTATATATATATAAAGAAAAAGAGAGAAGACAAAAAATAGTGTCTAAATGATATGTCATCTTTTTTCTTCTTTAGGAAAACAATAAACATTAATGATGGGCTCTTATCTTTTTAACGGATATCATCGTGCATACCTGTGTGCTGCTGCTGACTCTTAAAGTGATTACAACAACGTCCTCCGATACAAATAATCGTAATAATTTTATTATTATTATACTTTTTTGTCTTTATCTTTTAATATAAATCGCGACGATAAAAATATTTTGCAGTGTTCAACTTTACCGATCGATCGTGAATTATCGGCTTTTTCCGACTAATCTCGTTTGGCTCGTTTTATTATGTATTCTTCATGGCAAAGAGCTTTGATAAAAATTCAATCTAATATTGATTCATCGTATATACGTTTTGTTTGACTTGTTGGTAGGTTAATTCAGTGTACTTCTTAAGTTTACTATTTGAAAATTCGTGAATACTATCGTACAGTGATTAATCTCGAATTATGTGTTTGTGCGCGTAACACAGTTTATCGTCCATTCTCCTCGTGTCTATATTCACATAGATTATTTTATTTGAAAAAAAAAAAAAAAAACTGAATTGTAATTAATCTTTAACTTTTCTTTTTCTAATCGTGAAGTGTATTAGATTGTAACTGTGTTTGTTTCATACAATAGAATTTTCGGAAGGTACATACACACATATATATACATCTTTGTAAAATGTTTTTCAAGGTTATGAAGCAATAGTTATCAGTACATCGATGCGATAAGATTTATTGATTATTTATCAAAAAACGTTGTAGCGTTCAATTATTATTTTTTTTTCATTTTTGTTTACGTGTGCAAATAATAGAAGAGGATTTATATTCGATTTCTTATTTTTATTGCGCTACGAATTTTTTTTCTTTTTTGTTTTTTTTATCTTGAGAAAATTCTCATCGTTATAATATAAAAAAAAAAGGAAAAAAGAAAAAAAGATTGCTATTAGTTTTCACAAAAGGTTATTTATTTCGAGAACAATTCGTTCTCACGCGCACACTCTTTCTCTTTTTTCTCTCTCTCTCTCTCTCTCTTTCTTTCTTTCTTTCTTTCGAGTTCGCAAACGATAAGAATTATCAATCGCCGTAGCGATAAACACTTATCGCTATTGGTCAGAAGAGAATTCTCGCGAATCGTGATTGGTCGTTGAGATCTTGACCCATTCATCGTTTTTCCCGTGACTGCAGTGTTCGGTGTATCAGCTGCCGGAGCAGAGCGCTTCGATGTTTTGGCAGCTGATATTATTTTTCACTTCCGCCGATATTATCGGAGCACTTTCAAATTTAATCGTTTAAATCGCATTTAATCGATACAAAGTTATTTTTCATAGTTTCGCGAAAGGGTTTGTTTGTTAAAATAACGGAAGAAAGAAAATTTGTTAACGGTGTTGAACTATATATCTATATATATAAAATCGCATTGGAGATATGTCTGACACTTTATTCGGGGAAGTAGAAGATAATGACGTCATGTACTGAAACATAAGAACTTTTTTTCCACCTTGTTCTTTGTAATCGTTCGTGGATAAAGGTTATACAATTTTTAATACATCTAATTTATCTTTTAAATTAGTAATCTTTGATAATGTGTGTGTATATTGATATGTATATGTATGTGTGTATATAGGTTACGAAGAGTGGTTCATCAAATTTGGATACAGCATAAATTGTTTTGGTTTTTCTAATTATATTCCTCGTTGCTGTTAGTTTATATTATATTGTGTTAAGCGTTAAGCATCTTTTGTTGACTTTTCCTACTTAGGCTATAATGATTTGTCAGTCATAAAAAAGCAGAAAAATGTCAATCATTGGTGACAGTGATATACCTGAATAAAAAATTTAAGGCCAATTTGTAGGAACTGGCGCGGCATTTAAAGTTATAGATATATTTCTGTAGATAAAATTAATACTTGAAACTAAGATCCTTATGTTCAGTAATTTTATAAAAATGAGTAGTCTGTCACTAAATCAGTATTCTTAATAATTTGACAAGTAGATGTGTGTTGTGTAAGTTCACTATATATTATATATGGTTAATACAAAAGTGTTTTAAACTACTTAATGGTTCAATAGAGAATGGATTCAGAAGAAGAAACAATGAACGATTCCGGAAACGAGTCTAGTGGAGACGATGTTGACTATGCTATGGATATTGAATCTGGGAATCTACGTGACCGGAATATGGAAGTTGACGAATATCCATTTGAAGTTTTATCAACAGAAGAAATTGTACAACACATGGTTGATTCTATAAAGGAGGTCAACAGTGTCGTTGAAGTATGTTTTATGGAATTAGACTAATTGATCGAATAATAGGATATTATTTTTTGATTGGTTCATCTAAATGAAATCAATTCTTATAGATACCGGCCACAACAACACGCATTTTGTTAAATCATTTTAAATGGGACAAAGAAAAATTAATGGAACGCTTTTATGATACGGACCAAGAAAAATTATTTAGAGAAGCACGTGTCATTAATCCATTCAGGAAAGGTTCTGTGATAAATAAGAGTTGGTCTTCTCAAAGTTCCTTGGTAAAAATAATTATATATATATTAATATGTCAGTGTAGAATTATAACAGGAACGAATTGATTATTCAGTTAACCATACACGTATTTCTCACAGTCTAGTAGGAGAACATCCGTAAATGGAGCAGAAGAATGTGGAATTTGTTTAATGACTCTACCATCCTCTGTAAGTGTTATTACACATTTGGAGTTGATTATTATTAAATGTAATATATTTATATATATGTATTTATACATATATATGTATATAATATTTAGATGATGACTGGTCTGGAATGTGGACATCGTTTTTGCACCGGATGCTGGGGTGAATATCTCACAACCAAAATAATGGAAGAAGGTGTTGGACAAACAATTGCATGTGCCGCTCATGCCTGTGACATTTTAGTTGACGATGCTAGTGTTATGCGGCTAGTTAAAGACTCAAAAGTTAAACTGAAATATCAGCACTTGATAACAAACAGTTTTGTGCAAGTAAGGATTAAGATTTTTTCAAGAATAAATATTTCATTGATATATTACAAATAGTCATGTTACATTTGATTTATTTAACAGTGTAATAGGCTGTTAAAGTGGTGTCCATCGCCAGATTGTAGTAATGCCGTCAAAGTACAATATGTAGATTCAAGACCTGTTACATGTAAATGTGGTCACACATTTTGTTTTTATTGTTGTGGAGATTGGCATGACCCAGTTAAATGTCATTTGTTACGTAAGTGGATCAAAAAATGTGATGACGATTCGGAAACCTCTAATTGGATCGCAGCAAATACTAAAGAATGTCCGAAGTGTAACGTTACAATAGAAAAAGATGGTGGTTGTAATCACATGGTATGCAAAAATCAAAACTGTAAAGCTGACTTTTGTTGGGTATGTCTTGGTCCTTGGGAACCACATGGATCTAGTTGGTACAATTGTAATCGATATGATGAAGAAGAAGCCAAAGCAGCGCGAGTTGCTCAAGATCAATCAAGGTCTGCTTTGCAGCGTTATTTGTTTTATTGCAATAGGTATATGAATCACATGCAATCCTTGAGGTTTGAAAACAAGTTATATGCTAGCGTAAAAGAAAAAATGGAGGAAATGCAACAACACAATATGTCTTGGATCGAGGTAAAGAAACAAATTAGTTTCGTAAATACACTCGTCCAATAATAACAAATTTATTTAACCTAACCTATAATTTTAATATTTAGGTACAATTTTTAAAGAAAGCAGTCGATATTTTATGTTCCTGTAGACAAACTCTCATGTATACTTATGTATTTGCCTACTATTTGAAGAAAACCAATCAGTCTGTGATTTTTGAAACCAACCAAAAGGATCTAGAGAGCGCCACTGAGTGCCTCTCTGAATATCTCGAAAGAGATATTACGAGTGAGAACCTTTCCGGTATTAAACAAAAGGTTCAGGATAAATATAGGTACATAGAAAAATATATATTATTTATATAACAATTTTCTATATATCTGAATATTTGTATTTTTGTTTTAAAGATATTGCGAAAGTCGACGAAAAGTACTTCTAGAACATGTTCACGAGGGTTATGAAAATGATTGGTGGGATTATGTGGAATAAGGAGAGACCAATGAAACATGTCCAGCTGTTCTCTATTTTTCTTGTCTTTTTTTTTTTTTTTTTCATTTTGGTCGTGAGATGTAAAGTTAAAGAATGAAGAACAAATGAAAAAGAAGAGTAGTAAAAGATCCTCTTCCTTCTCATCTCTGCCCCCAGCTGTGATAAATCAAGAAAGCTGAGAAAGAGAAAAAAAAATACAGAAAGAAAGACAGAACGGAATATGTAATAAAGCATTGTTTGCGAAAAGTGATATGTACGTTTGTTACATACATTTAAAAAAAACACAATTGTCATCTGCGTGACAACCTCTAATATCGTTATTATTATATTATGAATTTTGAACTTACTCAAAATGTGAATTTTACTATCAACGACAACTAACACACTATTACAACTATAACTATATAAAAAAACAAAAAGAACAAAAAAATCAATAGATTGAATGTAACATAACTTTGTCGTGATTGATTCGTGCTTGCTGTGTATACTGCACATTATTATTATACTGTTAGTTAATGCGATAAATATGCCCTTCGTTATGGCATTGTATTCTGATATTATTCAAGGCGGATTTTTGATTACATATTATGCACTCGGTTTAAAACAAAAGATAAACAAACAAATTGTGTTTTTCTTTCAAACGAACGAAAGGATTGATTGGTAAAAATACATTAATTATATTTATTATTATGAGATCCAGCAATGCATATATATATATATGTATATATATATACATATATTTATATATATGTATATTATTGCGAAATTCTGATTTTTTCTTGTGCTGTTATGAAAATTCTTAGATGACAACTATTCTTTTTTTCTTCGAAAATAACCATTTGATGCTAAATTGTGATGACGATGATGATATATTATAATCTCAGATTAATGAATCTCCAAAAAAGAGTTTATTTTTCTCTTTGTTACTCTGATCAAGTATCATTGAATTGTTTCACGTAATTTCAAAGTTTTAGGATTACAATTGAAAAAGAAAGAAGAAGAAGAAGAAGAAGAAGAAGATGACGAAAGTGATGAAAAAGAAGAAATAAATAAAGAATATTATATAGAAAAAAATTACAATTAAATTAAATTATATTATATTAAATTAAATTATATTAAATTAAATTAAATTAAATTAAATTAAATTTCTTGGATGTTGTTACTCGTTTCAGAGTAATCGTGAAAAAGAAAAAGAAAAAAAAAAAAGAACACAGACAGAAATAAAGACATTATTTTTTTAATTTTGATTATCGATATAATCCTTAAGAAAATGTGTTGTTAATACACGAAGAAAAAAAAAATGGAGAACAAGAGAAGAAAGAAATGGAAAAATATT
Organism: Polistes dominula; assembly: GCF_001465965.1. The sequence continues at coordinate 515,776 of NW_015148995.1, read as the reverse complement.
TGTAGCAATTTTTCCTTCTATTTCGGACAATGATACGTCCAGGCTAATAAATTGCCATTCTAAACTTTAACTCAACTTCTAATAATAATAATAATAATAATAATCATCATATCGTCAGTGTTACGATTATGAGAAATATGTTATTTGTACATACATATATGTGTATATATAGTGAGTAACTTTAATATTCTGACACAAGAACAATTTTGATTTTTATTGCATTAGGATTTTGTTTTTAACGAATAAAAAATAAATAAATGAATTATCTTAAATGAACAGACACATAATTTTAAGTCCTGTAATTTAATGAACAATATGTAATTATTAATGTTATTTATTTAATTTAAAATATTTGTTGTGTGATTATTTAAATATGTCATTTGATGAAATAATAATTGGCTGTCTAATTATTAAATTTTTTTTTTTAAACAATTTTCTTGACTTTTATAATTAAAATATTTGAAGAAAATTTGTTGTTGTGTTTGTAAAAGCGGTAATTTGTATGAACATCATTACATTCCGTTAACAAATTTCAAATTTAGAACAAAAATTATAAGAATATTAAATTTTACGGTTAATATTTTAAGTGTTTTAAAAATAAGTAATTAGAGATTATAAAGATTGGAAACAAAAATGTGTTCCAAAAAAAAAAAAAAAAAAAAAATTAATCAAATTATGCAAATGAATTTGTTTTAATTGATTTCAATCCAAATTCGAAATAAATTACTGATTTCATTAATGCGAGACTTATGTTTGACAATCATATCATGC
>NW_015148995.1:500844-514317 GCF_001465965.1 Polistes dominula | reverse complement strand
TTGGATAATAATAATAATGAATTAAAATGATTAAACTTTTCCGATATTATTTGAATAATAATATTGTACTAAAATAAAAAATAACAATAAAAAAAAAATATATATATATAAAACAAAAAAAATTTGCATAATCTAAGGAAAACAAAAAAATACAAAACTTCGTTTCACTCGTCATATTAAATGAAATGACATACATGGAAAAAGATTATGCACCAGAGAGGAATTAAAAATAATAATAATAATAATAATAGTAGTAGTAGTTAATGATGATGATAAAATAAAAATAAATAAATAAATGAATATACAAATATAGGCTTTTTCGTGCCAAAACTGACCACGAGTTAGAATATTGTCTCATTCACTTTTCAGAATAATCTGATGTATAAATGTTCTTGTATATGAATATTTGAAAGATGATATTTTTTATTAAGAAAGATCCTTTTTTTTTTTCTTCCTTTTTTATTAACGAAGTTAAATTTGAATTTATTTTATCTATGAGTCAGTCTCCAACAACGAGTTGAGATTCAGTCAATAAAAGTAAACAAAACGTTTGAGCATAAAGCACATGTTAGATGAATAGAACTCCGGTTTATTGGTTGTCAAATAATCGTCCATTGTTAAATGTTGTAAATGTGAATTTACATTGTAAAATTATTTAGATGGTTGTTGTTACAGTATTCGAAGATTTTGGATACGCTTTTATTCTAATTACATGGGTTTGTTAACTTTTATTGACTCTATTCGTTGAGCGCGAACTGTAAATGTAAATATAAATACAACAGTAAATTTAGAAATTAATATATCATTTGTCAAATATTAAATATTTCATTGCTTCAACAAGTTAAACTCATTAAAATGATATTTTTTATGATTGAAACTTAATTAAAATGACATTCGATTGGAAAACTAACATGGAACATTTGTAATAATACTTTTCAAAAAATAAACGAATATTTCGATGTACTAATAGTAATTGTCCACGATGAAAGAAAAAGAACAGAAACTTTGTTAAAGTTTTCATAAAGGGGGCCAAGTTTCGAACGTCTTTGTCATAAAAAAAAAAAAAATAATAATAAAGTATTACATGTTTTATCATATTGAATCAATTGTAAAAGAAGAAATGGACATTGAAACTATTAGAAAAAAACAGAAACATTTGATTAAACGTTTTGACTCGTAAATAAAAAAATACAAATTTTTCAATTAAAATAATTAATTCATGACAAATTGCTTAATATATAATAACAAAAAAAAAACAAAAAAAAAAAATAATGCCGTAAAAATATTACATTGCTGTAATGAAGAACAAATGAAAATGATTTTATAAAACGTTCGCTACCATAAATGAAATTAATATGTTTAATTAATATAATCTTTTTTTTTTTTAAATAATAAACAAGATCTCTCTTACTAATACTAATTATAAATAATACATACTTAAATAATTTATATATATATATATATATAAGTAAAACCAAACAAAAATACAGACACACATACATACATATACACGCAAAGAAAACTTGCAATAATTTTTATCGATATAAAATTGTGCAAAGCCAAAAATATTTTTGACAGAAGAAAAAAAGAAAAAAAAAAAGAAAAAAACAAGATGAAAATTATAATCTTGAATAGTTGATTTAAAAATGGATAAAGAAGAAAAAAAAGATAATGACCTTGAAATATTTATTGTCTATCTAACGTGCTATAATATTTACGTAATACTGATGATATGTTACGATGATCGTTAATCAACTATTTACAAAATTATCAAACTGCGTGATTCAATGATCGTTTTGTAGTTGATATTATAATAATAGTAATAATAATTAATAATATTAAATAATAATAATAATAATAATAATAATAATAATAATAATTATGGAACATAAAAAAAGAGTAGTTCCAATCTGTACAGTTACATATATTATTATAAATAGTTTAGTTGTATTATTTACGATAAGTGAAGACACATTAAAATATACACACATACTTGTATGTAGTAGTAATGTCGATAATTAGAAAAATTCAAATTAAAAGTAGACAATTTTGAAGATTTATTAATAAAATAATAATAATAATAATAATAATATATATAATAATAAAATTTTGAAAGAAACAACAAAAGAAGAAGAAGAAGAAGAAGGAAGAAAATTGTTGATTCTTGGTATTACAAAAAAAAGAAAACTTGAAGGAAAGATGGAGGAAAAAAATGAATAAATAAAATATATAAAAATTACGATAAAAATTATAATTGTTTCTGCTGTACAGTGATAAAATTGATAATTAGAATTGTAAGGTGATCAATTATGACACAAATTTGAATGAAAAAAGGATTATTAATAATACGTGGGTTTTTTTTTTTTGTATATTCTACGTTTTATTCTTCATATTTACATACGTGCATTCGCAATTATTATTTCCTTCTAGTCTGGCTTAATTGTAAAAATAAAAATATATGAGTAAGAGGTAAAGAAAGATATTATAAATGTAAAAAAAAAAAAGAAGAAAAAAAAAGTGAATTGATATTTAAAATGCTTAATATAATATTTTTTCCAAATCATGCACAAAACACAAAAAAGAAAATCTTCATTTGTGGATTCAAACCTATATATATGAAATAAAAGATATAACGCGTGTGTCGTATTCTCAAATAAAAAAATATTCGAGGAAAAACACAACACACCTTGAGAAATATTTAATATTAATTAATTATTAAAAAAAAAAAATTAATAATTAGATCTATAATAGAAGAAAATAAAAAAAAAAAAACAAGAATATTATTTGTAAAATCTATGTAAAGAAGAGTGAGTCTTCTGTTTTAGGAACTTTACTATTAAATGATTAATTAATTAATTGAAAATATTTTTAAATAATCATTTTTCAAACGAAATATTTTAATTCCTTATTCTTCACACAATTAATTGTAATTCATACAACAAGAGTGATCGAAAATTGAAGAAAATATAATAAAAATCAATAAAAAAAAAAAAAAAAGATAATAAGATAAAAATAATTAATAATAATCGTAATTTATACAAGTTGCGACTATTTGAGATTTGTTTAATTTTTTTCTGACTATTTATAATTATTTAATTATTATTACATATCGTATATTTCTTTTTTAATTTTTTATTGAGATAAGTTGTATCAAAAGCAGTTTAAATTAATCGATATAATAATTTAAAAAAAGAACATTACTAATGTAATGATCGAGAAAAAAAAAGGAAGGACGACATATTTAATTATTTTTTTATTATTTATTGTGTAAAAAGATTCTTTTTTTTTTTCACCAGAATAATTATTGTACATAATTTCCTTTCGTTTTTAATTGCGAAAAACAAGTTGTAAACAATTGAAGTATATAAAATTCGAAATATAAAATACATATAAATTGCGGTATACATTTTGCATCCACCATTTTGTTTAGGGGAAATAACAAAAAAGGAAAGACCAAAAAAAAATAAAAATATATATATATATATATCTATCGAAAAGCCTCGTTCTTTCGTGTTAGAAAGAATAAGGATTCAAAATAAGAAATAATAATAATAACAATTATAATAATAATAAAAATAATAATAATAATAATAAAAATAGTAATAAATGAATTAAAAAGTAATACAAAATAAAATGAAGATAATAGGAAGCTTGCTATTGTGATAACAAAAATTAATCATTATTATCGTTATCATCATTATCATCATCATCATTATTATTATTATTATTATTAATATTATTATTTCATAAATTCAATTTGTTATTTAAAATATATTTTCTACCTAAAATAAATTAGAAAAATAAATACAAATAGTTTGCTTCTACCTAAATTCATTGCAAATTTTGAGATTCCTATTATATTGATCGTAAGAGATTCGAAATTCAAATTTTTACGATTTTTAAGGGGGTCATAATTAGAAAGAAGGGGAAGTAAAGGGATTGGAGTGAAAAAAGAAACTAAGAAAAGCTGAAAAGAAAAAAAAACAAAGATGGATGTGAGAGAAAGAATATAAGAAAAGAATAAAAAAAAAAAAAATCACCTAAGAAAATCTACTAAAGTGTGTGTTCGTGTGTGCGTGATTCGCCGAAAACAAAAAAGTAAATAATATAAAGATTAAAAAAAAAAAAAAATAAATAAATAGAACAACATTAAAATATATAAATTTATTAACAAGAGAAACGAAGAAATTGTACGTTCTCTTCTTTTTCTTCTTATTATTTAAAAATTTTGTTGGATTCATTAGATTTACAAAACAAAAAACAAACAAATAAATAAATACAATGTAGAAAAAATAATGACAAGAGACAATTGGAAGTGATATGAAAGTTTTATTGCATCAAGATTCGTTTACGTTTAAACTAAACGTTCCAACGAACTTGTGCTTTTCAATTAGTGTATCTGTGACTTTTCTGTGTGTGAATAGTAGTATAGTAGTAGTAGTGTAGTAAACACTTGTTTCGTTGGGTTGCGTCCTAAGCGCGGGAAAGAAGAACACGTTCGAATATCCTTTTGATCGCGTTCTCGTAAAAAATAAGTACGCATAAGGGTTTCAATCGGAAAGTACCATGGGTTAAGCAACAATTTGCGACGTTGTATCAGGATGTTGCGGTTAATATGGCGGTCACCAAGCTTAGGGCTGCACCAGTCATTACAAGACTTCTCCAAATTGCATCGCTAGTTTCTTCGGCAACTGGATATTCTTCGCAAAGTTGTTCCTAAAAAAAATATATATAGAATATTTTTTTATTAATCAATTAGCCGAAGAAAAAAAAAATAACGGGTTTGAATTTTAATTTAAGATTAATCAGTGATACTTTTAGCTTTGATATATTTGAAATTTAATACAGTTAAAAAAAAAAAAAATTATTTTAAAGTTTGTCATTCTGAAATATCATCTAACAATAATTTCTTTCTGTTTATTTTTTTTTTTTTTACACAAATAATTACTCATCTTCTCAAATGAATAAATGGATGAGTATCTGACTATTGTATTACATATTATATGAGTCACGTGGTAAAGATGGAGGGATGATAAGTTGAATGAAAACTCACCCATCCATATTCCTTGATAAAAATAGCAATTTCGTCAGCGATATATCTTGAGATGTATATAGGTAATTTTTGTTTTAGTGTTGTCATTCTCCTATCTCTGGCCCATAATGCAAGTCTTCCCGTAAAAGTGTACAAACAAACAATTTTCGCCCACGTAACACCACGAATGAACAATTCGTCAGCGACTATACGAAAAGTTTCATATGCGGTATCAGGGCTAACGTTTAAACGGTTGACCATACTTGTGAATAGTATATTGTGCTTGTTCAGCATCCGGTATACGTTATGCCGCATGCTGCGAGATATCGGATCTCTTGATATACGATAAATGTCTTCCTTCAAGAGATAGCGTATCACGTCGTTAGCCAAACACTCGGCAGTATATTCAATCGAGTTCTCACAGAGTCTGTATCGTGGGGGTGGTGTCAATTGTGGGAAAAGATATTGCAATCGTATCTGTAATAAATAAATTACATTGAAAAATATATTACAATATATAACAAAAACATCAGATAATGCATGTATTGCTAATGCATTCATTATCTTTCTATCATATTTGATATTTGAAATATTTTTTTTTGTTTTTCAAAGTAATGATCGTGTGTCAAACAATAACAACAACAAAACAACATAGTGTTCGTATATGTTCGTGCTTTCTCCCTCGTTCTCCCTTCTCTTTCTTTCTTTCTTTCTTTCTTTCTTTCTTTCTCACTCGAGTGACCGCGAAATGTACTGACTCTCGAGGTCACGAGTATTGCCTATCGATTCTCTCATGCCTCGACAATGGTAGACTAAAGCTGGCAACGGGAAAGAGAAAGAAAAAAAGCTAGGGGGTTGAACCAAAAAATACGAATACATAAAATAAGTAAAAACATATTGTATGCATATATATACATACACACACATATATATAAATATATATATTACATGTTATACATTACCTGGCACATTTCGATAAAAGACATAACACTGGTAGCAGTCCGTATGGCATATCTGTATATTATCCCTCCTCCTTCCCCTTCACTTCCATCCCTTTCATCAAGTTCCTGTTCAGACTCTTCCTCATCTTTATAGTCCTCGGCTTCGTTGGAGACAGTGCCGGCAGCGGCAACTACGGCGCTGCAGGCTTGTTGCTTGCTCGGTGAATTCCTGTTACCGGGTGGATCGCATTCCAGAATGCCGCCCACTCTGGAATGCGGTTCTCCCCGCGCTAACGCACCCCTTACCTCCTCTCCCTCCTTCGCGAAGATCTCATTGTTCGTCTTCGGCGCTCCTTCGTCGCCGGCCATTCTTTTCCTCTTTTAACTCTTTTTTTTTTCCTTTTCTTCCTAACGTTTAATTTTCTCTTCTCTCCTTCTTCTTCTTCTTTTTCTCTCTTTCTTTATTTTTCTCTCTTTTCAACTTTCACGCGCGAATATTTCTCACAGTAAGTCTTCTATCCTTTCGTTGATCGTTAATACTTCCTCTCATAACAAAATGAACTATTTGAAATAATTACTTTTTATTTTTCATCTCACTTAACACCAAACCAAATTATTTTCAATATGTCAAATTATATAACTGGGCCACAAACAACGAGAATTATTATTATTATTATTAGATATTGTTTTTTTTTTCTTAATTTCTCCTTAAAACTGTTGGAGTTAAAACGTTCGTTGTTACTCGTCGCGTAGTTGGTCTCTTGGTCGTCGTCGTCGTCGTCGTAGTCGTCGTCATTCGCCGGCCGACGAAGCGCTCTCTACGTTCCCGCGGCCATTTCCAAAGCCAGGCCTAGCCGCTTAATCCCCCACCACTCGGCAAAGTTCGTGCCGCGATTCTACCGACCAATCGGAATACACCGTGTACTCTCTTAACAGCGCCGCTGCACGCACTCGCACCAATATCCACCCCACTACCTCCTATCCCCACCTCTTTTTTCGAGTATCTATGGATCATTCAACATTTCTCCCCACCACTAGCGCCCTCGCCGCCGTATTCGGCACGCGAGAGTCGTGGCGCCACCTCACCCCTCTTCACTCCTCCCGCGACTCTTGCCGCGTACACACGTGCGGCTTGTATTTCTCTCTCTCTCTCTCTCTCTCTCTCTCTCTCTCTCTTTCTCTCTTTCTCTCTTTCTCGATAGATACATATAAGTCTACATTTCTGTTCTCTCTTTCGTACTAGGGTACTTTTCTTCTTCTGTGTGTGTGTTGTGTGTATGTATGTATTAGTACACGTGTCTCCAACTCACTACTACTCTTTATATGTGAGAGTTTATATCGGTGTAGTTACATATATGTATGTATGTATGAATGCATGTATGGATGGTGGTATACCCCCCGAACAGAGAGACAGGATACTGTGAGAATGGAATTTTCGAGGAGATCGCAAGAGACGTTCTCTCTGCCTACTCGTCTCGTTACTTCCCCTTCTATTTCTATATACTCTTCAATGTATTCTTTCCTTGCTAACGGGATATTACGAGGAAAATGTTAATGCGTTCACTGCTGTGGTAATTTATTTTTTTTTTTTAATCAATTTATAATACCCATTTTAATTATTTTCCTTTTTTTTCAGATTAATGATACAATTTATGTATATATTCTTATAAATATTTTATTACATTTATTTCATTGATATATTACAATTCTTTATGTTATTTAAATGTTGTAATGATCATAATACTTTTTTTTTAACTTCCCATAGGAAAGATCTTTTTTTGATCGAATGATTTCCGTTTATGGAAGGTTGCATAACCATCTGAGCTCCTTTAGGAAATGCTCGATCTTTGACTCTATCCGGTATATACAAACATACATACACTCACACACAGTCATACTATATATAGGAAGTATATACACAACAGTGTTTATAAACCTCGAGAAAGAGAGAGAGAGAGAGAGAGAGGGAACGTGTTCCTTTCTTCGGTGAAAGTCAGTTCAATGAATCGTTACATCGAATTTGAAGATTTGTCTAAATCTTAACTTGTGGTTTCTCGTTATATTAAATACAATCCTTCTGTTATAAGAAATAATAATTCAATTATTATTGGAATCGGAAATATGAAAAAAATTAATATACAGTATTACTTTAGATAAATTTTTTTTTTTACTTAAAAGGAATTTATTATACAGCAAGTCTGTTCTTGCACATGCTGGATCACCTAACACACCGTCTTGGTTATATACTCGATTCTTGCAAAGCCGCTTGGTGCAACCTTCAAAGGCCACCGGAGAACGCGTCGATGAATGAAGTAGGAAAGTTGCGGAGTGCCACGCTCAAAGACCGGATATACGTATACTAGGTGGCCAAGAATAAGCGTCTCGTCGAACCAGTTTTAACTTTGCCAACGTCATGTCCGTCTCCGATATGATTATCCTTAGATCGATATCTTACCTTCTTACATCATTCTATCGTGTTTGAAAGTTAAACTGTTGTCTTTCTTTTTAGTTTTTTCTTATTGTTGTTCTACTTCGTAATTTCTTTAACATACGTCATTTAATTTCATAACCCAATTCGTATTTCATCATTTATATATATATATATGTGTTATTTATTTTATTTATTAATGTTGATTTTTGATCAAGGATTAAGAAATTAATACAAAGGTAAATATATTGATTGATGTATTTAGATTTCTTGAAATTTACAGTCTTGGATTTGTAAAATATTTTTCTGATAAAATTAAAATAAATGTTTATCAAAAACAATTATTTGCTATACATACGAATATAATTTTATTTTGTATTAATAGATAAAGGTATAATAATTAAGTATTTTATTCTTAATTTTGTATATATATATATATTTAATGTAATTTAAAATTAAGTTACGCAACCTTATATGGGATCCACACTTTAGAAAAATGCTATTACATCGTTTTTAATTATTTTTATTATTATTAGCACACGCTTAGTTATATATATTTTCATAGAAAAATAATAGTGATAAACGAGAGTTTACATTTTATATTTAATTTTAAAATAATTTATATATAATAATATATTGGGGTGAGAATGTTCTGTAATACGATTAAATATTGTGAGAAATGTTTGATTAGATAATAAAAAATAGTTTGATTTTACAGAATGTAAAATTATTCACTTTCAAATTCATGATCTTAAAGTTGAAAGTTTCTCCGCTTTGACACGTAGCAATAGTCATACATCATATCTAACTCTAGATACATAGATTATCATAGATCTAAACTACTAAGTGCAGGTCATAGCGAGGCGTACTTTACCGGTCGAGGGTCAAATATATTGCGATCGATATAAAAAATACAAATTTAAATATAAATTAAACGAAAAAATTTAGTTCAATTTTTCCAAAAAAAAAATGTAATTTAAAACGTATGATATATACAACTATATATATATATATACTATATAACGATAAACATACATTAAATGATAACTCTTTTTCATTTACAAAATCGTGTCTATGTAATAACATGATTTGTTTCTATATAAAAAGAAATTGTTTAAAATTATTATATATTATAATTGTTATATAATTATATATAACAATTATATTTAATTTATTATTAACTATTATTATTTTAACTTTATTATTATATTTATTTAACTTTATTATATATATTTCATTTTTATTTATTATAATTGTTAAAGTATAACTATTATAATATAATAAAATTATATAAAGTAATATATCGCAATATATGATCCTTCAATATTATTTTAAAATAATAATTATATTATATTTACGTAATTAAAAAAATTAAATTAAAACATTAATTTTTACTATTACAAAAATAAATGACTTTTATTATCAATGATATTAATTTAATTTTCATTGATAATATTCGACTTTATTAAGATATTTAAATCTGTAAGCAAACGTAAATATTATACAAATTTGAATATGTTAAATATATGACGATTGAACATTGATTGAATCATTGATTAAAATTTATTATAGTCAAATTTCTTTCTTACTGAATATACTGAGATAAGTTTAAACGTTGAATAACTCGTAGAATTTTGTCTCACCGTGTATGAATGCTTCAGGCGATAGCGTTTCTCAATGAACCTCTCTCCCTCTCTCTCTTTCTTTCTCTTTTTCCATTCTATTTCTCTTTCTCTCTCTCTCTCTCTCTTTCTCTTTCTCGTTATTTCCCTTTCTCAACTCGAGTGCATGCTACGACTATAAGCCGATGAAATTCCTGAGTTCTCTTGTGGTATGCCAACGATTTTCTTCTTCTTGCTACGATATCACTTATAAAATGTCTTTTCTTATTATCTTCGATTTAAATGAAAGTAAATGATTTTTAAACAAAAACAACAACAAAAATAAAACAAAAAAGAAAGAAAGAAAGAAAGAAACAGAAGGGAAAAAAAAACAAGAAAAGGAAAACAACTTAATTTTCTATAATAATACAAAATAATTATATATTATTATATCGTAGTATTTAATTGCAATTTATATTATAAAAAATGTTAAAAAAAAAAAAAAAGATTTCGATAATGAAGTTTCTAATTATATTTTCATTTCTATTTATTAATTAATTGATATTTTGTAAATTCATATTGATCAGTATTTATATCACAGGTAGTGTTGTATTAAGATTACATATTGATACAGTGTATCAATGGTGGTTGAAACAGTGATACTATGTATCAATGGTGATTGTAAATATTCACAAATGAAGAAAACTTTAGTTTATAAAAACATCTACGATAAATAACACCTATTTATTTGTTAACAATAATAAAATAAAATATAATTGTAAATGTGTATACATGCTTATTATTACATATTATTATATATGTAATATATTATAATATAATTATTTACATATAATAATATTAGGTTGGGTTTTTTCTCGTGTGAAATAAAACTCTATTGTTTCTATGTACAAAAACAATGTACTTTAAATTAAATAACTATAAAATTCTAACATTAACAAAAAAAAAAAAAAATAACGAAACAAACATAACAGTATTTATTGGTGCAAGCCGAAATTACTTTCTTGTCAACCCAATATATATATATATATATATATTTATACATACAATATATTATTATATATTATTTTAAAGTTACAAGGCTTTTATTTATAAAGAGAAAGAGAGGGAAATAATTTATTTACGTATGTACTTAAAGATTTAAGTATACTTACTTACATTAGATGACCTCGTTAAACAAGCCAATCTTATTGCAATTCTCTTAAAATATAGCACGCAGGTGCAACTTTGCAATGATTGTACGATTATAGAAACTTGAAGGCATCACTCTCTTTTAACTTACCTTTCTATACCAAACTCGGTGAGAGATTTACAAAACGAGAGGTATTAGAACACCGTAACCGGACATGGATAAATTGGCGATCTGACTCACGTGTAGATGACATCTAATTGGGTCATTATCTCACACTGTCGTTGTAGTTTGCTTCTTAAAGTACGTTCGAATATCGCACGAGGGGAGAATTCGATGTTACTCAATCCTTCAAAATTATTGCATTATAACTTTTTTTTTAAATTTTATTTTAAATAATATTGGAAAGATAAAATAATATATGTGGTGTCAAATGTTGATACAAATTGTGATTATATCATATGAAAGTAAAATCATTTAATTATAAAATTATCACAAATTTTATAATACAAGTATTTTGTATGTTCAGTAATGTTAGTTATTGTGAAAAGTTATAATAAAAAAAACAAAAAAATAAGGGTCTTAAATAATATAGCAGATTATTGTATGCATGTATTATTATTGTTATCTAAAGATATATGTAGATAGCAATAAACATATAGATAAATATAACATATAATATACATATTTATATGATATTATTAATATTATTATATATATTATATATTATATAGTGTAATTTAATATATATTAAATTATAATATAAATAATATAATATAATATAATTATATTAAATTATAATAAATTTATATATATATATATATATATTTTGTTTAATTTTATTTTTTTTTTCTTTCTTCAAGTTTGCAAATAATAAGACAATGTTAAGTGATGTATCGATAAGGTTGATCGAGTAGTATTGTTTAATTCACAAGCTAGAAATAAGACCGTGGGAAATTTGAATGAGATAGAATCGTTCGTGCACAATATTTCAGGGCAACTCGTGGCCATCCATGGTCTGGGCAGCTTTTCTTACCGTCATTCATGATACTATAGTACGGCAATAGGATGATTGCCCTGACGGTCGCTCCAACTAAAGTGAATAAAGTCTTCTCTACAGTAATTTTAGTTTAACAGGGCGCTGAGGTACCGAGGTTTAGCCCTTCACCGATAATCTCATTCCCCCCTCCACTTTACCTCCCTCCTCTTGAATTCTTATTTTTATTTTTACTTTTATTCGAATTGAAATTATTATTTTTTATCATTAATATTATTATAATAAAAATAATGTTTTCTTTTTTACGATATTATACAAATTTTACTTGATATTGAAATATCAATCATATGTATGCTTATAAATGTAAATTATGTGAGGTTATGTTCTCTGGCATGCGTGTAAGCATGCGTGTAATTAATTACTTTTACGGTGCTTATTATTGAGAATCATATAATACGTTTCTATCAATAATCTGTTATATAATAATTTTAATTAATAATTTTAATAAAAATAAGGACTAAGTGTATCTAAATTTTTAGCTATTAGTGTACTTTGTAACAAATTGAAAAAATATTATTTTCTTGAAATCAATACAAAATTCTAAAAAGGTTTAAAAATTGCAGAATGTTCTTTGTCTGGTTATCACGACGTATTATAATACAAGCTGTCAAAAAATAATTAACTGATAACGAATGCAAAGGTCAACATTATCAAATGACGTAAGATGATTTTTAAAAAAATTTTCCAACAGAAAAAAATTACGTTCTTAATTTAACACAAGAATAAATTTAATATTTAGTATAGTATATGTACACGTTGATACTTGTCCTATGTTAAATATACTATAATAAATTATAATATAATTAAATACAGTATATTATAATATACTATATTATAGTATAGTATATATTATATTATATATATAATTATAGTATATATTACAGTATAGTATATATAATAACATTGTATTTTATACTATATTATAATATACTAATTAAATATATATCATATTATATTATATTATATTATAGTATAGTACATATATTACAATACAGTATAATTTATACAATAGTATTATATTGTGTATATATATAATTATAGTAAATATTACAGCGTAGTATGTATTATAATATAGTGTGTGTGTATTATACTATATTATAATATACTAATTATATATACTATAATATAGTATAATTAAATATACTTTATTATAATATACTGTACAATATTAAATTATATTAGAGTATTGTATATTATACTGTATTATAATAAACTAATTAAATATACTATAATATAGTATAATTAAAAATACTGTACTATATTATAT
>NW_015148995.1:403914-497934 GCF_001465965.1 Polistes dominula | reverse complement strand
TATATGATAATATATATTATATACTTTATATATTTTATTATTTATATTTTTCATATTTTTATTATATTATATTATTAAATTATTATATATATATAAAGAGAGAGAGAGAGAGAGGGAAAAAAAATAAATATAATATAATAAAATAATTTAATAATATATATAATATACAATAATTTAATAATATAATAATATAAAAGAAGAAGAAGTGTATTTTTCAGGTATACCCCTTTAGGGTGTTTACCCCGTAGGCCCCCTCCCCTACATGATATAATATAATAATATAATATATTTAATAATATTATAATTCTATTAAATATTATGTAATATAATATAATATTTATAGAATATATATATATATATATCTGTCAAAACATTGACACATAATCTTTTATATTAAGTTACTCTCTTTGATAGAGAAGAGTATGCGAAGTATGATGGCGTGGTCGGTAGTACTGGTACGTCAACGCATTGCTAAAATGCTTTCTATTATCCTGCTAAATCAGCTTATAAAGCCTGATAATGAGCCGCGTGAATTTCAAGCGGAGATAGTTGGCCTCCTCGTTCAAATGCGTTCGTACTAACTATACATAAGCTGCATTATGATCGTCGTAATACTACCTTATCTATCTCTATCTCTATCTCTTTCTTTATTTATTTCATTCATTCTTACCAATGAATAGATTTTTTTTGTTTTTTTGTTTTTTTTTTTTTTCATTTTGTTAATTTACAACATTATCAATCTATACCTAATTAATTATTATTATTATTATTATCATTCGATTGTGTTAAGTAAATGTTTGATTTCAAAATAAACCAAATGTTATATTCGACATTTTAATCATTTTTATTCGTTTCATTTTTTTTTTTATCGTAACGTATTTTGTATTTTATTTTTTATTTTTAGAACGGTATATCAAAAAAGTATATTGACTATATATATATATATATATATACGTATTCGTTCGATCGTAAAATAAATCTTGCTAAATGAAAAGAATGAGAATAATATTTGTTCAAGGTATTTTATGAAATTCTTTTTGTTCAATCAGTTGTAGAAATTTTTTTTTTTTTTTTTCTTAATTAACGATAACGACAAAAAAATATCGATTATTTGGAAAGAAATGAAGCTTGATGAAAAGTATTTTTTTTTTTTTTTTTTCTAACGATGAATAATAATACGTAGTATAAGAAAATGATAAAAGACACAAGATGGTTCAAAAAAATAATATTTACATGAAAATACGTTTATTGATTTAATAAATAAGCAATAAAAAAAATTATATAAGTACGTTCTAATCATAAATAATAATAAAAATGGTATTATTAACCTGTAGAGTTCTATGGACGCATATATGCGTTTGGTAAAAATTACTAACCTTATCATTCGAAGCATATGCGTGTTTGTTAATATTAATGTAAAATAATGTAATGTTTATATTAATTAATTAAATTATATTCACAATAACAAAAAAACTTTAATTATTAAATATAATTTATTATTAGAATCTGATTAATAATAAATTATTTTGTTTAAAAAACTGTAATTATTTAAACTTTAATTATTAAATTTAATTTATTATTAGAATCTGGTTAATAATATATTATTTATATGTATATATATAATAATATTTAATAATACTTATTTATAATAGTTATATAATAAGTTATTTAATAATATTAATTTTATATTATTAATTTAATAATATAATAATAATATTTATATTTAATTTATATTATTTATATTTAATAATATAATATTAATTTACTTATTTAATATTATTAATTTAATAATATTATTTAATATTAGTTAATAATAAATTGTTCCAACAAAACACTTCACTTAAAAGTATTCACCTTTCAAAGGGTTAATATTTTACTTTTATATATATATATATATATAGAACAGAAAAAATATAATTAAATAAATAACATAATATTTAATTAGAATCAATCGAAGGGTTAAGTATAAAATAGAAAATAATAGGAAAGTGTTTGTGTATATATATTTGTGCATATATATAAAAGATAAGCATTATGACGAGATAATGCGCAGGTCTATTTGAAAAGCGAGAAGAAAAATAAGTATAAGAAGATTATCCGTGTTAATTTCACGCGTGATGAACACGCAACAATTCTGAACTTCGAATAAAAGAAGTTGAAAACAACGCCTACCCACGCGCATGTGACTATTGCGTTTGATTTATTACACACCAACTGTATATACATATATACATATATATATATATAAATAATGCTTTAAACTAACGTTGTAAAATCATTCTTCGCAAGCACGATTATACGAATAACTTTAATAACGATAGACAGAAAGAGAGAGATTCAACAGGCTACGAAGGTTAAAGGTTTTTAAGTACTATATTAACACCCCTATGATGTGTGAACATGCATGTTGTGTGTGTTCATAAATGTGTATGTGTGTATTTGTACGAGTTAATATCCTAAGGTTAAATCTAAATTTTATTCGTATCAATATTAATTCGCCATCAAATTTGTCTTTTATAACGAAAGATAAGAACAACTTTGTTTTTTTATTTTATTTCTATCCTCTCATTTGCATTTGATTTCAATTTCGAATTTGTTTTATTCACACAATGATAAATGTATTTTTTTTTTTTTTTTGGGTTTTATCCATCGTGTGAGATATTTTTATACTTGAGTAAATATCACGTTCTTTTTATAGATCGATAAATCGTTCGAAAGATATACGTTTGTTTTTTTTTTTTTTTTAATTATATTATAAACAAAAAAGTAAAAGTGAAAATGTGTACATAAAACAATTCGTTTTTACAAGATTATTAATGTACTGGTTTAAAAATTTATTTGAGATTTGAATGATCGTCAGAAAAATAAATTCTTTCGATGAAAATATTTTGGTATAATGTATTTGAATTTTAAAAAACAAATTGCGATCAAACAATCTATCATCATTATCTTGAAATTGTTTGATACAATTTATCAAATTTTAAAAATTATATAAAAAAATTTATTATATATGAAATATAATATTATAATAAAATATAAAAAATAATTATTTATATAATATTTATTTTTTATATAATTATTATTTATATATTACATTTTATATTTTATATAATTTTTAAATTTTAATTATTTATTTAATTATGAATTTTTATTTCTATAAATATATATATATATATATATATATATATATATATATATATATATATATACATGGTTATATATATATATAATTAATTATAAAAAAAAAATTTTGATTTATTTATTTTATATAATTCTTAATTTTATATAATTATACATGGTGTTCCAATTAGAAGGGACCTGAAAAAAAAAATAGGATACGAAGACCGCGAATGGAAGGTCGCGCTCAGGGACGGGAACAATGGCGGGATTTGGTATTTGCGGCAATGAACTTTTGAGTTCCTAATGTCAATTAATAATAATAATAATTATATAATAATTATATAAAAATTGTATGTGTTCGACAAAATCATTTTTTCAAGATTCAAAAGAAGAGAAAACCCCAACGTACTTGTTACTGATTCGCATTAATATTAAAGTATGTCAAACATGTTTTTGATTTACGATGTCAATTTCAGTTGTGATTCTTTTTTCTTTTTTTTTTTTTCTTTTTGTTTGCACTTACCACGACAGATTTATTAACGTTTATACGATACGATACGAATAATAATAACCTGTTTTACTCTCTGAATCGTTATTCATCGATATCTTTCAAATTACACCACATAACACACACACATACAAACATTCTTGTATACATTCTTGTATACAAAATTAAATTCAAAACAAAAAAAAAAAAAAATACGGAAACAAGAAATGATCATAAATCCTGGACATACCTTGTTTTATTTTTATTTTTTTTTTTTTTTTAATTTATTTTCTCAGCGCATACCATTATTCGATACATTTTGTCATAATAAATAATACATCATTGTAATTAATTATTCTTTTCTTTTTTTTTTTTTTATCATTCCATCGATAATCGTAAGATTAATAAGAATAACAAAAAAAAAAGAACTATAGCGAAAGATTAAACTCGTATTCCATTATTTCCTAGAAGTTAATTTACATTTTCCAACGCGTGTATGATAATTGATAATAGTCAATGAATGGAGTTTCCTGTTCGTGCGCGTACCAAGCAGCAATTTTTGCAACAACTCGGCTCGAATGGAGTTCGTTCGTTCATACAATCTATATATATATATATATAACAACGAAAGAGAGAAAGAGAGAGAGAGAGAGAGGTGTGCTATCGAAACGATACAGCAACATATTTTTGCATACTACTTGCCGGTTGATTGCCCCCCCGAGCACGTTGATGACGTCAGTAACGTTTTCGATGACTCACATTATTATATGTGATACTGCCGGTTTACACGTAGCACATTTAATAAAAGCTCACACACCTTTTTGTCTATTATGTACGTATATATTATGCTTATTTTCTTGTTTTTTTTATTTTTTATTTTTTTTTTTATTCTTTCTATTTTCCATTCTCTCCCTACGTTCGCCATTATCGTCGGTATTTTAAAAAGAAACACAACTCGTTTGACAACTGGTATCAATACAATGATTTTTTTTTTTTTTTTTTGATATTATTTAGAAAATGTTCTTTTCTCGATTAATATATTCATTTTTTTTATATGCACATTTTTAAATATTAATTCTAAATTACATGAGAACAAATTAATTGAATCATATTGAGATAATAAATCATTGGTTATATATACGTTACTCGTCTTCATCTGTTAAACAAAGATGACAGAAAAGTCGTGTGAAATTTGTTGATGCTTCTGACAAATTTTTCTATCTATCGTTCTCTTTTTATTCGCCAAGGTTGTATTTAAATCAGACTTAAGACAGCTAAATGATAAGGTGACATTAAAATCAGAATTCGTAGTAGGAATCGTTCGAAATATGTAAACTATAAAATGTAATGGCTAGAACGATACTTTTGAGAATTTTGTGTCATCGATTAGTATGCAAATTGTTTTTTTTTTGCAATTCATTTTTACTATGAATATTAATTTATAGTTTAAGAGTATTAAAGAATGCGAAAACTTTTTTTTTGTATTGCATTTGCTTAAATCATATTTCTGTATTTTAGATAATTTTTTACATTGATATGTAATACTACTTCGATATAATATAAAAAAATATAAATTTTATAGTTACATATATTTAAAAGATTTATTTTTTATTTTTTTTTTTCATAAAAATTACAGTACTGTTTTACCGACAGTGTTTTGGAATATTCCACACGAGTTTATTAGCAATTGAAATTTCTCTCTTACGTATTTCTCTTTCACGTGAGTATATTTTTTCTTCTTATCTAGTTTAACCATAAATCAAAATTTTTTAATTAATTATCCTAGAACGAATTTATATATATATATATATTTAGTTTGAAATTAACAGTTATTTCTAAATCTCTGTAAATATATTATATTATAAAATAATATTCCAAACATGAGAAGATAAATGATAAATAAAGGAGAGAAGAAATCGATGGACAAGAAACATCGTTTAGTTTTTTTTTTTTTTTTAGCAAAAAAGATAGACGCCAAGGCGTAAATTGAAAGGTTAACATTTTTATTAATTTAGGAACGTCTACTTCGTACATATATATATACATACATTGATAGATATATGTATATAAACACATATACAAATAGATATAAGATATTCATACTAACTTGTTTTATGTTTTCTTTTTCATTCTTTAAAATCCTATGACAAGTTTGATCAAAAGTTGAAACTCAATAACGGTGATTCGAGAACGTATTAAAAATTAAATAATAAAACAAATATAAAAATATTATAATAATATAAAAACATTCTTGATTACAATCTAACAGTAAATTTCCATCAATTATCATAATCATCATCATCATATATATTTATTTCTACGATTCTTTTTCTATCTTTTTAATATTCACAAGTAATAAGTAATAAAGAGATACTGTTACACAATAAATGATTCATAAGCGCAAAAAGAGGTTCAAAAAGTGGGCATCAATTTACAGCTTGTTAAGCCATTTGAAATCCTATGGCAAACAGCATGTCTCAGCAATTAACACGATTTCATTCGAGCAAAACTTGTTGTCTTAGTTAAAAAGTTCCTAAATTTTTTATGCCAATTCAGACGAAATTTCTATTTTCATTGTTCATTGTCAATTTGATGCTATAATATTTTCGTCCTCTTCTTACCATCGAATACAATATTGCATAACACAATTAATCAATCACTCTTTTCTTATCTTTTAATGTAAACGCTAAACAATTTTATCTGAAAAAAAAAAAAAAAAATAATATTCTTAAACGTACATATATACATATATACGTATATGTATTTAACAAGTTTTGTTTAAAAAATATTCAAGATAAAATAAGAATTGAGTCAATTCAAAGATGGCGATCATACGCCATCTACTGATCATCATGGCGGACGTACGAGAAACTTCACCGTTTCGAATAATTTTCTTTCGATTTATACGTAACGAAAGAAAAATATTTCATAAAAATTGAATATTTACAAAGATCACATTGGCATCGATCTACTTTAAACATCTCGCTGACGTAAAAACAAATTTCGCATATACTCTATTACATAACATTCAATAAAGAACAAAATATGCTGATGCTATCATAATAAATAAACCAAATTTGTGTTACGTTTCGAACCTTATCTCGTATTTTTAATTATTTTTAACGAATAATATATATATAAAACCATTAAAATGAAAACACGTGCAAGAGCTTACCAAGGTTACAAATATTGATAACATGAAGCAAAGAACTGCAAAGAACACCAGCAGGCAAATGGCAATTGCAAATATGTTCGTGTAAATATACGCCTTCAAAACGATTCATTATCATCTTCATTCTTTGTCTTTTTATTATTATTTTTTGTCATTTTCAATTTTTATTTCTTAAAGTTCGCAATATTATAATTATCTTTTTTTGAGGTTAGTCCATAAATCATATTTCTAATGTACTCTTCTAAGTTTATAAATCTAAGTGAGTAATTTTTCAAAAAATACAATGGTATATTCCATAAATAAAAAAAATAAAAAAGAAGCAAAAGAAGAAGAAATAGAACTACAAATATTATTCTGTTCATTTATTTTCTATTTTTAAGTTACACTAAACCGAATGAGATTCTTTTATTAGTTTGATTTGTTACCAACAGTAGAATCTCAATATTAATGTTGGTATAGTGTTAAGGATTTTATTTGTTTGTTTCATTCTCTTTCTATTTTATCATCATCATCATCATCATCATCATCATCATCATCATCTTTCTTCTTTCTTTCTTTCTCAATCATTCTCTTACTCTTTCTCTATAAGTACAATATAGTATTTTCTTTCTCCCTCTCTTTCACTCAGCTCGAAGAGTATCGTTTCATCTCTTCTCTTGAGAAGAACATTTTCGAAGAAATTAAAGTGGGGATGAAGTCTGGTCGTATATAAGCATTCTGCACTCTCGTCTCGCATTGGTTGTTCCCCAATCCGGGCAACTTTTCCAAGACTTGGCAGAGCGGACAACGTAAGTTTTTTATTCATCTAAATATTTAACGCTAGTGATAATTAAATTAAACAATGTTTTTCTAGGATTGATACTAGTGTATGTGAGAGTTTGTGTATCTGTCATGTTTGTGTGTTAGTTGGTGTATGAACACAGGTATCTATGTGTATTTGTTTTGTGCGTTTACAGTGTCATTTTATAATTTTTCTTCTTTTTCTTTATTCTTCCTTTCTTTTTTTCTTCTTCTTCTTCTTCTCCGAGAAAAAACGAGCATCAGATAAAAATTCAGGCTAACCAATCATCGTTTTGTTTTCGTAAGAAGACAAACAACTACTCCTGTTGACCTTCCTTTTTTGGATTCATCCAATTACGTCGTTTTTATTACGAGATATATATCCGCACTCACCAAGAGGAAACTTCCATTGTGAAAATATATCAAAGAAAACGAAGTAACCTATCCCTATCGTTGAACAAACTCAATTAAAATGGGGGATGAAAAATGAGTCATCGTTTACTCGATCTTATCATTACTAAAACAATCCAGTTAAAGTAATTCTTTGAAACAATAATCATCAATTTAATAATATACTTAACTACACATTTTGTCACGATTGTTAAACAATTATCGAATAATCATCAAATTTCCGTGTCGTTTTAATGAATGAAAATGAATGTATGACGATAAGAATTTTCTTGATTGAAACACACAACGATAAGTTAAGATCAAATTAGAAAATGAATAGAAAATTCATTCTTAAATCAATTCCGATAAAAGGTAGATGATAAGAAGATGGCTTTTGTTTTGTTTTATTTTCTTCCATCCTGGAAATTTCTTTCCCTCTCTCTCTCTCTCTCTGATTTTTTTCTTTTTTTTTTTTTTTTTAAATTGGAGAGTAACTGTAACACATTCTTCGCAGATTCAATTGCTGATCCAAGGACAAAAAGATGATCACGTGATTTATCTCTTCTTCCACCCCGAAGACAACATCTCTTATTTTTGTTCTCTCTATCTTTCTTCTTTTCTCTCATCGGATCGCTTCATATTTAGTCTTCAAGATTTAACCGGTTAAAACCGCTCTTAAAGATTGCAATATTTATACTACAGAGGGCTGGAATAGCCCGAACAAGCGGCTAGTTTAATCGAACCACGTGCTCCTAAGAGCTAACAACAACCAACAGCAACGTCTAACTTATTAATTAATTGTTTGCGCGTTCACTCGCTAACTTTTACTCTTCTTCTTCTTCTTCTTCTTCTTCTTCTTCTTCTGATTCTGATTCTGTTTCTTCTTGATCTCATCTTCATCTTTTTTATTCTATATTGTTTATCAGAAAAACAAAAACAAAAAAAGAACACCACTTCGAATTTGTTTCAGGATCAAACAAAATGACGAATTTTTAAAATATACAACTAGTTTCATCATTAACACTAGATATACCACCATTTTCAGTATACCTATTTCTATCACGCTAGTCAAAATGACTGGTGTATAAAAAAAAAAAAAAATGCTTTTTAAGGCTTTTTTGAGTATTTATTTACTTTTAAAAAATATTTAAAAAAATGTTTAACAATAATAATTTTAATAGATAAATGAATTTATAGACATTTTTAAATAACAAAATGCTTAATTATTTACAGAACTCAAATGTTACATAAAGTAGAAATTTTGAATTAAAATGACTCGTCTGGTATATCTAATGTTAAACATGTATTTTCACTTATTTTCTTGATTTATTATTCATGTCGTAAAGAATGATTTCTAATTATAGAAATTTTATATGTAAATTTGTTATAATAATATTAAATAACGAACTCTTAATCATGTAAAGTAAAGTATCTTATAAATGAAGTTCAAATTTTTTTGCACATATTTTTTTGTTCTTTCTTATGAATCATCGTATCGTTCTTTTTCATTATTTACGAAGAATACTTGTGAGTGTGTGTTTGTAAAATACCATTTTTACATTAATTATAATCAAAAAATAATGTAAATGTATATTTATACATTAATGATATAAAAAAACAATAATAAATCATTTGATACCTTAATCAAAATTTATTATATGAATATTTAATAAAAAAAAAGAAAAAGAAACTATACCGTGTAATGTGTAATCTTAACATTGACCAATAGTAAAAATACATAATTAGAGTAATTGTACATATTAGTAATTTATATTGATAAATTTTGAAATATTATACTATTGCTTTTATAAGCTTTCGAAAAAAATAATGACATATATAATATGCAAATATAATTTTATAATTACAAGGTAACAAAATGCATGTCATTTAATGACATTTTTTTCTCTACGTAATTGCTTGATAAAATGCAATCTTTATTATTAGAATATTTCGTTCAATACATCGTTAATTTCACCCTAAAATCAGAAATTCTAATATTTCTCGAGTTATCGAGTATTCGTATAACAACATTTAACATTACCACACAAGTAATCGATAAAAGTTCTATTGCCAATTTATAATCTTTTTTTTTTTAACAGCGTTGAACTATAAGCAGAGTCATTTGATAAGACAAATCAACTATAGATTTTTAGAAATTATAATTTACTATCATTTTTGAACTATTTGTGATAATTGATAATCACAAAAATGGTCTCTAACTCTTATCATAAATAATATAATAAATATTATTATATTAATAATATATTATATAATAAATAATTAATAATATAATATATAATAAAACATCATTGAACAACACCTTTTATCAAAATTAATTTCTAACCTAAATTTCAACAAAATATGCATCCCATAATAATTCATTATAATAAATATATACATTATATATATTTATATTTATTATACATATATAATAATAAATAATTAATAATATAATATATAATAAAATGGCATTATACAACACTTTTTATCAAAATGAATTTCTACCTTAAATTTCAACACAATTTGCATCCCATAATAAATTCAATTTCATATAACTTTTTACGTTCATACGTTGTAGTCAAAGTGTTTAAACAATTGTAATTACAATTTTTCTTTCAATTAAAAACAAATGATGTTTACAAGATATAGGTCAGATAATTTATTGATTCATTGCTACCAGTAACCTTAAAAATATCTCTTATTTTAATCGTCCTTCATTACTGGTAGGAGGTAATCCTTGCTCCAGTCAGCCAAGGTCACTACCTGTATACTTATATATAATTTTAAATACGTTGATTTTTCTTGTTTTTTTTTTTCTCAATGAACATCGTCCTTCTGCATTTATTTATTTTTTTTTATTTTATCTTCTTTCCTTTTTATATTATTACACTATATTGCTTTTTGTTTGGTCATGGTCAATCCGTTCGACCTTACCAATCATCGTTTCCTTTCGTCGACTGAAAAATGTATTCCTGTATTTCTATTTTCGTCACATAAGAATTGTATCTTCTACATAGAAAGTGTAATGTATCAATTCAATTCAATGAACAAACAAATCTGATAGTAAATCATCAATGATAAAGTATAATTTGATAAAAATGAGAAAAGAAGAAACAAACAAACGTTAGTTCAATATTTCGTCACTAGGGGTAAAGCCCCCATTTCTTAAAATGGAATATACAAATTGCCACCATGTTGACAAGAGTTCAAAAGTAATTAAATATATTAATTGTTTAAATTATGAATAATTTATTATTTTATTTTAAAAATGGACAGAGAGATTTTTCCAGAAGACCAAATAATTAAAACGTTTTCTAGGTATTTTCCATTAGTTTAAGAATTTAACGTTGTCACGATATTAACAAACAAATAATAGAATTGACATTGGAAAAAAATATTAAATTTGTATTATTAATTTAAAACCAACGTATAACCAAAATACAATTAATTTTCAACGTTAAATATTACGAAAAATTCTGACCGTTCAAACAAACATTAGTTCAAGTTTTCATCACTAGGGGGTAAGGCCTCCATTTCTTAAAATGGAATATACAAATTGCCACCATGTTGACAAGAGTTCTAAAGTAATTAAATATATGAACTGTTCAAATTATGAATAATTTATTATTTTATTTTAACTAATAGACAGAATTTTCCGGAAGACCAAATAATTGAAACGTTTTCTAGGTGTTTTCCATTCGTTTAATAATTAACGTTGTCACGATATTAACAAACAAGTAATAGAATTGACATTGGAAAAAAATATTAAAATTTGTATTAATTTATAACCAACGTATATAAGACAAATATTTATGTGTTTTTCTTTAGTTTAGAATATTTAATAACGACAGTGTTAATGTAAATGTTTTTCATTAGAAAAAAAAAAAATTATAAAAAAAAAAAAACAAACTGAAAAAGATAACAATAATAAATTGTTATTTATGCAAGAGTAAACAAAATGGTATGTAAGAATCAATATAAAAGATTTGCAATATCTTAGAGATGTTGCATTATGAGAAAAAAAAAGAGAGAGAAAGAGAGAGAAAGAAAGAAAGAAAAAAGTGTATACTATAGTAAGAAGGATAACAAGTAATATATCGCTTTAGTCAGAGTTAGGAGGTGGCAGGTAGTTTTTAGTTGCTTCAACTATCCGACACTCACTTCATCTCCACGCCCCGTCAAACGCGGTTCAAACGTCATTAAATATATATATAATTCGATTTTATTTTGTGATATTTTTCTTTAAAGATTCGTACATGTTGTTCCGTCCAATTATTCAAATAATTACCCTAAAGAACATTCTATTACTTTACACGTGTTTGGTTATATTTGTTCTTCTTTTTTTCTCAAGTGATTTTTCCTCAATCCCACGTGCTTCACTCATCTTCTTTCAAAAAGAGGGAGGAATACAAACGAGTGTGTATTTGATTTACTTACTTTTAGGTTTATTAGATAAGATTAGAATAATGAGAATTGTTTAGGTAAATAAGTTATGTTATCTTTTTTACAACAACAAAACATTATATAAATAATTAACAGGGTGAGTCATCTAATTGTACCACCTTAAATATTTCTTTTGTTTATAATCCTATTAGAAAAATTTCAAAGAACAAAGTTATACTATTACAAGGGAGAGTTTGTAAATTTACCATTGATAGAATTTTGTTCTTTTTAAGATTTTACAGTCAATTTTTGTCTTTTTTNTTTTTTTTTTTTTTTTTAAATGAAATTATATATTTCCCTTGTGCGATACTTTTATAGAACATATATTTGAGATGTTCAAACATCTAAAGATAATTATTAAATCTGTCAACCATAATTATCATTGTTATTTGTAATAATATGAAAAATACAAAAAATGTTTGGTACAAAACTCTCGAATGATAAAAAAGGGGATGAGGGAGGATATATTAGTAATAACAATTTCTTTTACGTAGGTGGTGAAGTTGATGAGATTTCAAGGTCATCTTCATTTTTGTAAATAGTATGACCTATTTCTTTTTTTCTTTTTTTTTTTTTTTTACCACTTTGCGATAGCTGACATTATTATCACGGTTTCAGTAAGCAGTGTCGTCCCTTACCCCCTTCTTTCTGGACAAATTTGTCAGCAATGAGACTGATTATTATGTCCTTGCGAGACTGACGATAATTACTGAGAACGCTTTACTTACAACTCCGTCAACCAACTATCATCGTACTCTCCGTGTTTCGCGTCTCGATTAGAGCTTTCGAGAGTATCGACTTAACCTCATTTCGACACTCTCGTCGTCACCTCTTCGATTTTTACGATGAATATTTTTGAAAATGAATCCGCAGAAAAATGTGTATTTGTTGACAAATTTGAATCCAAACGATATTAATCAAAATCCAAAATTCTAGTTGAATTTTATTTCCTTGTACTTTTTGTTATCTTTTAATGTAGATAATGTAATATTTCTCATAGTAGATTTTTATTTTTTTATTTGTATTATTATTCGATTCATCATCATAGTGGAATAAAAAAAAAAAAAACATTTAATAAAAAGAAAATTTCGATCGCGTCAAATTCAGTTTTTTCTTTTCTTGTAGAATTAATAATTTTGTATTATCAAAAAAAAAAAAAAAATTATTTAGAAACGCAAATTTTTCATTGCATAGGAATTACGATTTCCTTTCTAACATCGTACAATATATTTTTCAAGATTATTTTTTTTTATATGACCAACATTTCAAGTTTATATTGCGATGTTTATATCTAACAAGTTAATTATAATAATACGTCACAGATGTATAAGCACACATATACGCGTATATATAAATAAATTTAGATTTGTGCATAATTCATCGATAATAATGTGCATAATTAATATTCGAAAGTACTTTAGATAAAAAAAAGAAGATAATTCTAGAGCTAATTAACATTGCATAGTTTAGATTGTAACATAATAAATAAATAATTCGAAGTATATAAACAATTATTGATTGAATATTATTTTTTCTACTTTAAGAAACTTTTTATCAATCAGAAAACAAAAAAAAATGTTGTAAAACCAAAAATGATTTAGAAATAGAACATTTAGCATTGTTATTTAGTACAATATGTGTGTATATATGTGTGTCTATGTATGTGCCGCACCTGCAGAGACAAATTGTGGATAGTAATTGAACTCGACCGACCATTGAACTCGATTCTACCACAGATAATTGACGATTCAACAACCGGTGCAATTAACAGCCTCGTGCGACGACCCCGCACACTGTGCCGTATTTTCATCTTCGTAATACTTTCATTCTAATATCCATTTCTATAAATCAACGATCATTTTTTCAGATTGTTCGTTTTTATCTATTTTATTTCTTTTTTTTCGTATTTCTTTCTTTTATTATTTTACCGTCGATAACCAACTTTCAATACTTCATTGATAAACTTCATTGTCTGAATATTGGATAGAAAAAACATTGAAAATAATTCAAAAGATTTTGTATAAAAATAAAAATAAAAATTATTATTGATTAATAATTTTTGAAATATTTAACAAATCAATAATATTATCAAAAAAAAAAGGAGAAATTGTAGAATTATAATTTGTTTGATAGATAAAATTAGATGAAAAGTAAAATAGAAAAATGGGAGACCAAAAAGTAATGGCGTCGTTACTACGCATGTCAAATTATTTCTAATATTTTAAATCCAAAAAATTCCGATTGATAATTTTTATCGTAACAATATTAAAAATTTGCACATACCAGATAGAAAGAGGTTATTAATAACGTGATTAATTAATTTAATTATTGATTAATAATAAAAACTTATTTGTTTGAATTTTGAGGTTAAAAAGTGACGTTACTTTCCGGTCAACCAAATATTATAAAATAAAGATTAAAGAAAAAAATGTGACAAGATTAAATGTGTGTGTAGTTTGAGAAGATGGAACTCAAGAAACATTAAATACAATTGCGAGGTACATGTCAAGCTCGCGGAAGAAGCTGCGAAAACGACGCGCATGATGTCGGCTTGTTAGATGATATTATTTAGCGCAGGATATCCGTCAATGTTCTTCAGTAATCCTAACTCGTTTTCTAGAACGCATCTTAAACCTGACACGCTTACTTCTCAATTACTTACTTCAAGCCGCATAACTCGAGTTAGTAGTATTCCTCGAAAGATAATCATACATTTTTTTTTTCTTTTTTTTCATATTTTTTTTTTTTTTTATCCTTTCTAACAAATTACTCGTCATTATTTCATTTATTTTTTTATTCACATTATTTTTTTCTTGTATTTTTCATATTTTTTTGTTTGTTTATATTTTTGATACAATACGAATGAATGATTGATATAAATTGAAAAATATTAATATTATTATTATTAAATATCATTATGTTTTTAGATTAAATGCATTGTTAAATTGATACAATCTATATATTATATATATTTACTATGAAATTGTTCGTTAATATGCAATTTTAATGAAAGGGGTGTATTTTCATTACTATTCAAATAACATATTATGAAAACTACCCTTCAATGACCGTGTGGCCTAACGGATAAGGCGTCGGACTTCGGATCCGAAGATTGCAGGTTCGAGTCCTGTCACGGTCGAATGTCCCAATTTTTTTTTTTTCTCAATTTTTCACCGTGATTTAAAAAATACAAAATTGTTTAGATTCTTCCAAATACTTAAATATTTTTTTCAACGAAATATTCTTATTCTCTTTTTCTTCTTTTTATTTTTACATTTATAAGTTCAACTTTGATTTCAATTAAATGCAAATAAATAATTTACGCATATAATTAAAAAAATAATCGATTTCATTAATATTGTTGTATTTTTGACGATTCTTATTAAAATGTTCTAAAATTATTTTTTTTTTTTTTTTCGTTAAGATTTATAAATAACACTTGTTCTCACTCGAGAACTAATCAACTTACTTTTAAATGATCTCTAACGGTCCTCATATCTCGGTTTAGCCTCCAAAGAATATTTCTGTTTCAAGGTTTATGAAGTTTCATTCGTAACGATCGGATAATCACAAAAATGATTGAGAAAATTGCGCGTCAAACGAATTGTTACACACACACATATACGTACCTACGTATTTTTTCTATGTATTATATTTCCTCATTTGTCAACCGTAAAAAAAAGAAAACGATAACAATGATAATAATAAAAATACTGTCAATCATGTTGTGCTCAATAAAAATCTATTAGAATTATTTTAGTTAAAAATCAAGATTACATTGATAATAATAAAAAAAAAAAAAAAAAAAAATTAAGAAAAAAACAATAATTAAATGAAACGTAAAAATCAACAATAAGAGAGTTGATTTATTCTTTGTTTTTTTATTAATTATTTTATTTTCTCTCACACACACACACACACACTGTCCACTTGTTTGCCTTTTCCTTGGATTTTTTTGTGTTTTAGTTTAGTTCTGCTTTTTTTTTTTATCTCATTATTTATGATTTCTTAGTATCAACATAAGACTGATCAATAGGTAGAATGTTATAACGTTTATTATTGTTATTATTATCACGTAGCAATAGTAAAAAAGTTTCAAGTCGAGTATTTATTATTCTTCTACAAGAGTAAAATACGAATTAAGTCTCGCTTATAAATCGTTTACTACAAACTACCTTCATTATCCTCTGTGATCATCGGGGAAGTTGCAAATCGTTGTTCTTTAGAACATTGCATCCCACGCTTGCTATCAGTACCATTACAAATTGACCCAGCTTAACCCTCTTGTATTGATTTAATATGTACTACAACACATAATAGTGTTTCACGCATCTACATATATAAAAGTATCTATTTATTTATTGAACAAAAATATCTAAAATCAATCTTATTTATTCCTTTAATTTGTTATTGCACATATATGAAACGTTTATTATGAAAAGAAATATATTAAAATATGTAAAAATATTTTCACATGTGTGAAAATAATATTTTGTTATTGAATAAAATCAATTAATTGCAGTAATAAATTGAAATGCGTATAAATGTGATTTATTTTGATGATTATTTAAATAATATGATTGTTTTATTGTTTTTAGCTCGCGAGTGAGCGCAGAACCTAGCCCCGCCGACGAGCAGCAGCAGCAGATCAGCACAGATTTAACAAGAAGTCTTCAACGAGAGTTCAAGGTCCACTTAATCGTCATCGTCAACAAAATATCTAACGAACTTCATCATCTTACACGAATACTCAGCTACATCTGATAAATTTACCAAGCCAGATTCACCCCACTGCACGGACATCGTAGAATGGTAGAAGGTGAACCCGAATCAAAGCACAACGATAGTAAGTTTTGTTTTTATTTTTTTATTTTATAATTAAAACTTATTATAAAATAAATCATTTTCAATGATATTGGATATTGTTAGTAAGTTAAACGCAATAGTTGATAGAGCTCGCACTTCCACGTGTTACTCGAACGACGTACAGATAAAGAAGAAGGAAAGAAAGGAAGTAACAAAGGAATATCGCCGTGTGCACTGGCACACCTATTCCTGACAGAAATAAATATGGTCGTCAATTACATTGTATTATTTTAAATATCATTCATAAAGTACTAACTTATTTATTGAGAAACAATAGACAATTCATTTGATCTTTAAACAAATAAAAAATAAACTTGTCTAAATAAATTATTTATATAAAATTTATATTTACAGAGTGTGATGTAAAAGACGAGCGCCCAAACGGTTGTGGTTCCAAGGAACTTGAACTTGCCCGTAAGTATAAATACATAATCCTAGATAAATATTTAAATATTGAATTTATTTTTTGATACATTCGATTGATTAAAACGATCCTGACCTTATTCAATCAATCATTTGAGTTTGAAATTTTTTGTTTGGTAGGAATCGGGCCCAAGGATAAGAACCTAGATCCAGAGAAAGGATCCTGCATCAAAGCCGATTTCGAAAAGGCCATCGAACTTACCGGTAAATTTTAATTTTATTTTTAAATATGGTAAATAAACAAATTGGAATAAAATATATTTAATATTTAATTTTATAAAAATATTTAACACGTTAAGCGCCACGTCAGCCATCGGTGACTGACACTAGACTTTACGTTTAGGCCACGTCAGTCACGGGTGATTGACACTTCAAGTATTTTTCAATACAAAATAATGTCTGTGGCCTGACAGAAATTTCCCTAAAAATTCGCGTGGCGATGAATTGAATTCGATTATATTAAAAATGATGTAAAAATGTTAATTATTTTGAAAATTTTGTATACAGAGTATGGCAAGTTTCATTACTTCCTGCTCGCGGTATGCGGCTTCGTCAGTACCAGTGAGGAGATGGACGTAATTTCCATGTCCTTTATCTTACCAAGTGCACAATGTGATCTAAAACTTGATACCCAAGCTAAGGGATGGCTCAACTCGATCATTTTCATTGGCATGATGGCCGGTGCGTACGCCTGGGGCTCCGTTGCGGATGCCTTGGGTCGTCGCAAGGTCCTCATTGCCATATCCTTCATGAATGCCCTTTGCATCGTTGCATCCAGCTTTAGCCAGTCCTACGAACTCTTCATGTTCTTCCGTTTTCTAAACGGTGCAGCGTAAGTTGTAGCAATTTATTAAATTAGTTTTATTATTTTGTCAATTAAAATTTTCCATTTCTTTTTTTATGTTTCCTTTAGACTTGGAGGAAGCGGCCCGGTCATCTGGTCGTATTTTGCCGAGTTCCAACCTAAATCAAAACGAGGCTCCATGCTTTCATTCATGGCAGCTTTCTGGACACTCGGAAATCTCTTCGTAGCTGGTAAGATGATGATATTTTCAATTATGATTACGATTACAAACCATAAATAAATATTTTTAAATAAATAGATAAACAGGAAGTATTATTTTTAAAATAAAATAAAATAATAAATTATTCATAATTTGAACAATTAATTAATTGAATTACTTTTGAACTCTTGCCAACATGATGACTATTTGTATATTCCATTTTAGGAAATAGGGCCTTACTCCTAGTGACTAAAAATTGAACTAATGTTTGTTTGAACGAACAGACCTAATATTATTTCTTTTTTTCTTATCACTTTATTTATCTTTTCTTATTAATTAAGGTTTGGCATGGTTGATCATCCCTCAAGACATTGGTATCACAAGTATAGCATTCACATATAACTCTTGGAGAATCTTCCTGCTGATCTGCGCTGCTCCGTCGTTCATCGTGGCGGGGCTGCTTCTGCTGCTCCCAGAATCCCCCAAATATCTTTTATCCTGCGGAAGATATCAGGAAGCTCTTGATATCTTCCGTGGTATTTATGCCATTAACACTGGCAGGTCTCGCGACAGTTACACGGTAAGTCAATAATTGTTTTCTTTTATTTTTTATTAAAAAAAGAAAACATAAAATGCAGATACTTTGTTTCTGTCATAAAAATTTGTATCTTTTATTTTTAAATTAATATCAATTAGTTTTTTACATACTATGATGATATAAATTAAAATAATAATTCCGGCAGGTAAAAGAACTGATCCTCGATGACTTCCAAGAACCAGAGCCTGTCAAGGCCGATATCGTGGAACGGAGTAAATGTAAGATGATGCTCGGTGACATCCTGGATAACAGTCGTCAATTATTTGTCTCACCGATACTCCGTTTCACTGTCGTCTCCATCATTATAAACTTCACCTTCCATATCGGTTATTATGGTTTAATGATGTGGTTCCCGGAATTGTTTAATCGATTCGACGAATTTCATCGTGACCATCCGGGCCAATCAACATCCATATGCGAGGTCACCGATTACGTTGTTAACAGGGGTTCACATCGTATCGAAAATGTTTGCAATGATAAAATCGGTTCTTCCGTTTTTATGGAGTCACTTATTACTGTGGCTTCTGCTATTCCGGCTAATATCGTTGCCGTTCTGGGAATGGATCGTCTTGGTCGTAAATTTTTCCTTGGTAAATATTCAAAATTCAATTTCTTTTTATCTCTTGTTTATATATTTTTAAACATTTTTCTTCATTATAAGAAAATACAAGGTTAACCAGCAGTTCGTGTATAGGTCAATATTGTTAACACTTTAATGGCCGCACGTGTAAGCAGGCAAACGTCGTCAGGGGTCCAGTAATATTTTTCAAGAATTAATTTAAAAAAAACTTTATTGTCATTTACGAAAAAATTAACATAAAACAAAAAGACAACAAATTTAATTTTATATATAATTTTAAATATATATATAAAGTTATAAATAAAATAACGGCCAATGTGTTCCGGCTATCACACACATGTTGTATGAGCGGCCATTAAAGTGTTAATTAATTTTTAAAATTACCAACAAACTATTAACTCATTGATAAACTTTTTTATTTTAATTTTTAGTGTTCAGTACTCTCTCGTCGGGACTCTGTTCTATCGGATTGTACTTCGTGTACAACAAATATCACAATCTCATTGTCTCGGCCTTCTTCAGCGGTGTTATCAGTTGCGGTAATGCCGCATTAGACTGCCTGATCACTGAAGTATTTCCAACTCATCTACGTGCAACAGGTATCGCAATTTCGATGGTTGCTGCACGTCTCGGTGGTATCATCGGTAATATTGTTATAGCTCAACTTTTGGACATGTATTGTCCAGCACCCACATTTATCGTCGCTGGTCTTTTGATCGGTAAGTTCTTTTTCATATCTTTGTTATTTTTTGAAGATTTTTAGACTCATTTTGTTCACAAATTATTTAATAATTATTTTTTCAGGTGGCGGTTTACTGTGCCTATTTTTACCAAATACAACTCGTGAACCACTTTCTTGACATTGGCTAAATAAATCAACGTTGTGTTGTTCCTCAACGAATCGTGTACAGTCTATCGTCTTACGTGCATTTTATTTCGTTGCAATAATTTTTGATTTTTCCTTACCATTTGTTATTACCTACGACTTGTAGTAGATATATAATATGTTTTATTATTAATATTTTCTTTACATAAGGATCGTCCACGTGCACATAAAAAAAAAAAAATTAATGAAAAAGACAAAAAAAAAATTAATTTAAAAAATAATTAAGTAATATTATATACAAGCACATGAAACTAAAATGGAGTGATTGGAAGAGAGTTCGTTTCGCGAAACAAATATTCGCAAGTATTACTTATATGTTTGTTTATAATGAAACTTTTTAAAAGACGATGACACACATCTCGATTTTCCATTAATATTAATTCTATTAGAACAAAACAAAATTTTATATACATATCTTTTCGTCATCCTTCTTCAAAACTCTTTCTAATGTTACTCATACATAGGATAAAACCAAAAGTTCTTAAATGATGTTTAAATTTAATTACTCTTTTTCTAAACTCTTCAAATTAAAACTAGAAGCTTAATTAAATCTTTCAAATTAATTATAGACTTTTGGTCAACCTTGTTTAAGATTTAAATTTATATATTAACCAATTGAAAAAAACAATTCATTGAAAAGTTAAACTCTGTTTAAAAGGTACAAATATAAGAATTATTTGTGTTAAGAGATTTTGACTATTATATATATATTATATATTTTGTTATACTTATAGATAATATGTTTCATTATTAAAATAACAATCGGTCGATAAAATCTCTAATATTAGAAATAATATGCAAAAATATTCGAAAAGTTGTGGGTCGAGAATGCTCTCTCGGTTCGGATACCCATAATTTCGATTAGTATAGCATATCTCTATTTTAAATATACGTATTACTTATATATAGCGTTGTATAATGCAATAATTATGTTTATTATTAATATTATTATTAATTATTAATATTATTATTATAATTATACATATATATATATATCCCTTTAAAATTTTTTCATATTATCTTTCTACTTTTGAATGTCTCTCATTAAGCATTTATAATTAAAAAAAAAAAAAAAAAAAAAACATCAGTCATAAGAAAATAAATAATAAAATGTAAATTTAAATAAAACATGTTGAACAAAAAATATATCAACAACACAAAGAAAAAGTTTAATGTTGAATAAAGCAATAATTTTATGTGTTCGTAAAAATTATTGTGTATATAACACTGTTCGTACTAAATTGTACTTTAACTTACAAACAGTAAGTATTCAATTATTTAAAAAAAAAAAAATAAAATAAATTAATTGAAAGTATTCAAAATGTTATTCAATCAAAATTCATTTATAAGTTTATTTTTAATATAAAAATATAAAAATTCTTTATTCTTATATCTTATAAGAAATAGAATAACTGTGAAATGTTTATTAATATAAACTGGTGATTATGAAAGTGATGTTATATATTTATTAAATATATTTTAGTCAATTATTAAAAAATAAAAAAATAAGTATATCTGTGTTCTTGAAAAAAAAAAAAAAATAATAATTCTTAGCCATGTAAATTAAACATTTTAAGTATAACAAGACAAAAAATATGTCTTTTGATATCTTAAATGACTAAGACCACTTTTATTATCACCGATCAAGTTAATGATGGATTTGAAGGAATTAAATAATAAATAATAAAGAAGAAAGTAGTCTTAATATTGTTTAAAGTCTTTTAATGCATAAGTATGAATAAAAATTACTCCCTCATCATCTTTTCTTTTTGTCTAGCAAGCTTCTTCTTGCTCAATTTTTTCTTCGAAGGCTCTTCTTCTGTAGCTTTCGAAACAATATCTTCCTTTTCAGTCAATATGACTTCTATATGGGATGGTGAGCTCATGTAAGCTATAAAAAATAATTACATGAATACAATATCAATAATAAATGCAATGTGAATACTACTTTTCTTGTGAATAAAAATAAATCATTGAAAAAAATATTGAAGAACATGAAGAAATACTTACGATTAATACGACCATGGGCACGATAAGTTCTCCTACGTAGACATGGTGCATGATTAACCTGAATGTGATCGATAACAAGACGTTCAACATCCAATCCTCTGTAATCAGCATTACTTTCGGCATTCTTTAAAAGTTGAAGCAAGAATTCTGCTGATTTCTTGGGCCAACGTCCTAAAAGCATAAACAATGAGACTGAATGATCTTCTTCATAATACATTACATTTTTTGTAAATGCAATATTCCAGAAATATTTGAGGTTATTTTATCCTTATAAATCTACCTTGAGTTGTGCCAAATTGTTTAGCTTGAGCACATCGGCCTACTCCACCATTGAACCTTCTGAAAGGAACACACTCTTTATGTTCAATCACATTCTTCAAATATTTTTGAGCTCTACGGAGAGCCATGTTTTTAATAGCTCGTGCTGTTTCATGAGTGTTCTGTAACAAACACAACACCACTGTCAATTTAATATTTTATATCACTATAACTGTTTTTATATATTAACATGTATTAATATATAACACACATCATTGAGATAAGTTATGTTCACAAGATGCAACAAAATGATATTTACCTTAAAGTGCACACGGAGGTTAGAACCTCGTGCTTTGCACGATTTCGTAGCATTTAATGGTTCGTAAGAATAACGACCCATTTTGTTCTGAAAATAAATCACAAATAATTAATAAAAATTATTAACAATACTTAATCGACATATTTTGTGTTCATCAAAAGATAGGTGTCGCAGTGTCGACAATCACGACACGCGTATTTGACTACAAATATATTCACTGTTTTAAACGAAATTACGAAATATATATTACAAACGAAATATCTAATTAGATATTTTGAACATAATAGATGAATATTTGTTTAATTGATAATAAAATAAAACGACAAATGTAAACGGATTCCATAGATTTCACATAATCCGCACATACCTCTTACCACACGGTTCTAACAAAAAGGATGTCTTGAAACGAGCACTGTCGAACTTCCTTTCCGAAAACAGTGCTACCAACTTACTAAAACTTTATTTCAAATAATCCAACGTGAACACAAATTTACAATATAAACTTTTATTTTATTAAAACTATTTATCACATTTAATATAAAATTAATAAAAAAAAAAAACATTTATAACAAAATATAAAAATGGCGTCTAATTATTACTTAAAAACTATATTAAAAAATTTTTAATCTTCGTATCTGTTGAGATAAATATTTCAATCCTTTATTTTTTTTTTTTTTTTTAAATCGATGAAAATAATCAAATGTCATGACTCAAAACGTTTTGGTCGAACCTTCAAAATAAAAATTACATTATTCTTAATACTATCGTCAAATATTTCATCACTTGTAAGTAAAATTTAATTAAGAACAATAGAAATAATACAATAATAATGTTAATATATTTTTAATAAATAAAACGAAACATTTATCTTAGTTTTTTATAGATAAAATCGAAGTTTTGTTGAACGATAGATACGCCCCTGAATATACAATGATTTGTGATCACGGATTCGGTTAAAAGATTATTATAGTTTTTTTTTGTATTTCCCTATTGTTTGGTAAAAGAAAACTTAGATATAATTGATAAGATTATTTTTTTCTTTCTATCTCTTTCTCTCTCTCTCTCTCTCTCTTTCTATATACATATGTATATATATATATTTATATATAAAATTCATTTTTATACTCACAAGTATAAGGTATAATACATGATATCATTTATCGAACTATAGACTGTTCAAGTATAGTCTATGATTTTCGTACTAGCTAAACTGTGTGCGTGGACTATCGTTCGATGTTACTTCGCGGCTCCTGGAAAGAGTCGGTTAACCTGTATTTCCTTCAATAAAATATTGAAAAATATAATGTAAATCAAAAACATTTGTTTATTTCATTAGTTGTATTTGGTGTTGGATTAAAAAAAAAAAAAAAAAAAAAAAAAAATTAAATTAAAATTCAAATTATAAAATAACAAGAAGAGATAAGATATTAACATTTCTTAATAAATCTAACTCTTGTCGAATGATTTAAATTGGAAGATTGACAGATCAATTGAAATAACAATTATCAGTCGAACATTAATTAAATGCAACAACAACTTTTGTAATAACTTTGAAAGGATGTAAGTGTTGTTGTTGTTGTTAACAAAGTTTTTATCAAATTGTATAAATCATTAAGATAAAAATATAAAAATATAAAAGCAAAAGTGTGAAGAAAAAGAAGAAGATAATACTATTGAAAGGAAAGTAATAGAAAAAGAAAATATTAAAAAGAAGTTTTCTTGTGAATTGTGAATTTAAAATTGTGTGAAGAATATTTATATACTTGTATATTATATACATAAAACTGAGATAATAATTCTAGATAATTATCAGTGGAAATATTCTATATATATATATATTTTGTTTATAAATCCATACGTTTATTATATATATATAAATTTGTATATATTTTATATATAATTAATTTGTTACGTTGTCAATACTTTGCATAACAAATGTCAAAAAACAAATTAAATTTGACGTTACCACCTGGCTCGATTGAACCAGTTCCAGCTGTGTCTCCATCACCGCCAGTTCCACCACTGCCTACATATTCAGAACCACCCGTTATGCCAGAGTAAGTTTAATCCTTAAATCATATTTTAATAATTCATTATCCGTTATCTTTAGTATTCCATTTGTTCATTCTTTTATCCTTTATTTCTTGATTAGTGGTGTAATGGGCAAAATGAGTATCGATGCAATTCAAGAAAGATTAGAAGAGTTAGAGATGGATGAAGAACAAAGAAAGAGATTAGAAAGTTTCTTAGGACAGAAAGAGAAGGTAGGAGAATTGTGCGATGATGATTTTGAAAAACTTGGAGAACTAGGTGCTGGAAATGGTGGTGTTGTTATGAAAGTTAGACATAAAAAATATGGTCTCATTATGGCAAGAAAGGTACAATTGTTTTGAAAGTTTATACGAATTTATAAAAAAATATTGTATGTTTAATCCTGTTAAATGTATATTAATCTTTTCAGTTGATTCATTTAGAAGTAAAACCGGCTATTAAAAAGCAAATCATAAGGGAATTAAAAGTATTACATGAATGTAATTTTGCTCACATAGTTGGATTCTATGGTGCTTTTTATAGGTTTGTATACACATTCAAATATATTACTTAAAATCTTAGTTTATCTCAAAATAATTATATCTTCTGTATTATGATTGTTTACAGTGATGGTGAGATTAGTATATGCATGGAATACATGGATGGTGGATCGTTAGATTTGATATTAAAAAAAGCTGGAAGAATTCCAGAACCTATTCTAGGCACTATTACATCCGCTGTAAGTAATACTTGTTATTAATATTCACAAATATATTAGTTTTTATTTCATTAATAATTATTATTCATTTTGTTAAACTTACAATTAACTTTATATACTTAAATAACTATAACTTAAACGAATATACTGAAATAAACTACATACATATGAATTCTTCTAATTGTAATGAAAAAATTAATAATACGTTTCCCGTTCGATAATGCCTCCTGGAAATAAACGAATACAAAGTCTTCTAAGCTCGTCATAGACCCAAAGAAATAGGGCTAGTGGTAGGGAAGGCCAATACCAATAAATATCTAAAGGCATAGTCTTCAATATTTTTGCTGTTCCTGGTATATATAAAAACATTCCTGTTATAATAATTTCGAATACAAAAGAAAAGTTTAAAAACCAATTGTCCATTCCTTGTTGAAAAATAGAATTACGTCTTGTTTTACACATTACTAAATCTACCATTTGTGTTATAACGATAGAAAGAAAATATCCCGTGCGTGCTTCGTTAAGTAAATCCATTCTAGCTTTGTAAGTCCATGTTTGTCCATAAGAATCTTCAAGATCATTAATAGCCCTGTTTTCCCAATCATATCTTAATCCTAACAGTTTATGCGGTAAGAAACCATTCAACATTAAAACCATAAAATAGGTATAGAAAGCTGCTGCAGATTGAGTCATTCCAATTTGACCATAAGCAACAGATATTAAACGTTTGTTAACTAGTTTATCGTATTGAGGATTTCTCGGTGCTCGTTTCATAATATCTGATTCTGCTTTTTCGTACGCTAATGAAATAGCAGGAATTAAATCGGTTCCAACATCAACACAGAGTACCATTTCAATAATAAATGGTAAAGGAATTGCAAATATAAGACTAGCTAACATTGGTAACATTTCAGGTATACTAGATGTTAATGAATAAGCAATGGATTTTTTTAGATTATCAAATATCAATCTACCCTCTTCTATTCCCGTAACGATGGACGCAAAGTTATCATCCATCAGTATCATATCTGCAGCATTTTTAGCTACATCCGAACCAGTGATTCCCATTGCCACTCCTATATCAGCTTTTCTTAAAGCAGGTGCATCATTTACACCATCCCCAGTAACAGCTACAATTTCTCCTAATCTTTGACAACTTTCTACTATCATCAATTTCTGTTGTGGTGAGGTACGAGCGAACACAATCTCTTCGTAATTTCTAATAATATTATCCAGATCATCGATGCTCATACTTCTTAATTCTGAGCCTGTTAAGACTATAGCATCTGTTACAATATCAGGTATTGCAGTAAAAGATTGTTGATTATCATACAGCAAAGTTATTTCATATTTAGTTTCATGTCCTTCACTTATGATACCAACTTTTCTAGCAATAGCCATTGCTGTTATTGGATGATCACCAGTTATCATGATCACTTTTATACCAGCTGTACGACATTTTTGAACTGCTTCTGGTACGTTAGGTCTAGGTGGATCTATCAAACTAATTAGACCAACAAATCTGTAACCTTTAGTTGGAAAGTTATATTTATCAGGAGAATCTGTGTTAAATATGTAATTAGAGTCATATACAGTTCCAGGTAACTGAAGATCGCAATAAGCTAATACTCGTTCACCTAGATATCCTAATTCTGTACAGGCATGTTTTACTGATTGTAAATCAGTTGTTTCTATTTGTTTGGTTAGACCCTCCATAGTTAGTATTGAAGTGCAATAATCCAAGATTATTTCTGGAGCACCTTTCATAATCAATGTGTATGAATCAACATCATGGTGTATGGACAATTGATACTTGAGAGTAGAATTGAAAGGAATTTCAGCAACCTTTGGATATTTTTCACGAAATGCATCTGTAAAATGTATGTGCTCACAGAAACGAAGTATACCAGTTTCTGAAGCATCACCTATAACATCACGTTGTTCTATTGGTACTAAAAGTGTACTTTCTGCTGTAAATTGAGCTCGTAAACAAAGAGTGGCATCTCTCAAGAAATAATTAAAAGCAGGCTTTTCCAACAATAAATCTTTTTCTGCACCAATTTTTTCTATTGGTGAGAAAGTAAATCTGTTATATCCAAACCATAAATGTGACACTGACATTTTATTTTGAGTAAGAGTTCCTGTCTTATCAGAACAGATAGTTGAAGTAGATCCAAGAGTCTCTACTCCTTCCAGATTTTTTACCAGACAATTTTTATTAGCCATTTTTGTGGCAGTCAATGTCAAACATGTAGTTACCGTTATTAGTAAGACTTCTGGCACATTGGCTACAACAATACCAAGTAGATATGTGAAAGCTTTGATCATGTTTGGTTCTAATATTAGAGAAATTACGAAGAAAACTAAACCAAAAACGACAGCGACTGCTGTAATAATGTGAACAAAATGTTTGATTTCTTTAGCAATCGGTGTTTCAACTCTTTGTAAATGTGACGTTAATCCTGCTAATCTTCCAATCATTGTGTCATCTCCTGTGGCAATAACTATACCTATCCCATCTCCAGCAACAGCAAATGAAGAGAAAAAGGCAACATTTGAAGATTCCATAGGATTTAGATCTGTTGGATAGTCCGTACGAGTAACTGGTTCACTTTCACCAGTAATGCTTGAGTTTTCAACTCTCAACCCGCTACATTTAATTATCCTTATATCAGCAGGTATCTTATCTCCAAGTCTGATCTCTACCAAATCGCCAAGCACTAATCTTTCGGTACCAAGACGTATTTTTTTGCCATCTCTTATTACTGTTGCAAAAGTAGGTACCATTTTTGCAAAAGATTCCATAACTTTTGTATTCTTACTTTCCTGTACGAAAGCACATATTCCAGATATGAGACATATTGCAACAATTATCAGTCCTAACCATTCTATTCCACTTTGTTCTTCTTCATATAAATAAGTGATTAAGACTAATAAGAAACATAGAGCAGCGCAAATCCATAATAATGCTGCAAAACCACTGAACATGCAAAGCAAAAATTTAATGTATTCGGGTGTTTGCTTAGGAGGAGATAACATGTTATGACCATATTTGATAAGTAATTGTTGAGCATTTTTCTCTGTTAAACCATTAACTGGATTTGTATTTAATTTCGTGCATAAATCTTCCAACGGAATTATATGATCCGTGGTATCTAATTCTTGAAGAAGTGCTTCAAAGTCAGCTTCAGTTAATTTTTTCTTCGGAAGGTCTAAAGAAGAAATGGTATTGTTCATTTTTGGTCGAAGATTTTTCATTGACATTGTTTGCATCTCAGGCATCTTGTTTCGATAATTATATTTTAAAATAATAATAATTAAGGTTTAATTAATTCGTCGGTACTATATTTACAGCTCAACTCACTTCAATCATGTTTTTATATTGCTCTTCTTTTTTTTTTTTCTTATTCTTTTCTTTTCTTTTATAATTCTATAGGGTATATCTAAAAAAAATTTGATATTAATTTTTGTTCTCAGGTGTTAAAAGGTCTAAGTTATTTGCGTGACAAGCATGCTATCATGCATCGCGATGTTAAACCAAGCAATATTCTTGTAAATAGCGCAGGAGAGATCAAGATTTGCGATTTTGGTGTCTCCGGTCAGTTAATAGATTCCATGGCTAATTCATTCGTTGGTACCAGAAGTTATATGTCGGTAAATATTATTTACATGTCTATGTTTCT
Source organism: Polistes dominula (assembly GCF_001465965.1). The sequence continues at coordinate 468,166 of NW_015148995.1, read as the reverse complement.
TATCACAAGTCTGAAGAACATTTCATATACTAATTATATGTTCACATTTACAGCCAGAAAGATTACAAGGTACCCATTATTCCGTACAAAGTGATATTTGGTCGTTAGGATTGTCTCTTGTTGAAATGGCTATTGGTATGTACCCCATTCCACCTCCAGATGAAAAAACATTAGCATCGATATTTGGTTCACAACCAGGAAGTCAACCTTCAACGGAGACTGCAGCAACAAATAGCGAGCCTACTCAACCAACTCAACAATCACCAGGACATAGTTGGTGTTCAAATTATTAACACAGTATAATTAAATGACTTATTGTTTATATCATATAATGATGATAATAATAATATTATTATTATTATTTATGATCTATAGGTGCTGGTAGCCCAAGACCCATGGCAATATTTGAATTATTAGATTACATTGTTAATGAACCACCACCAAAATTGCCAGTTGGCTTTTTCAGTGACACATTCACAGATTTTGTTGATCGTTGTTTGAAGAAAAATCCATCAGAGAGAGCAGACTTAAAAACACTAATGGTACCAAAGGATATTTCATAATTGTATTTCTGTGTGATATTGTTCTATTATATTATAATATAATATATATACCGACATTTTGTAGAGTCACGAATGGATAAAAACGGCTGAGTCGGAGAATGTTGACATTGCTGGCTGGGTATGCCGTACAATGGACCTTCAACCGACCACTCCAACTCGTTTAGCGAACGTACAATCCTGAATAAATGTAACTCTTACATACTTGACTACTTATATACGCGTTCAGTACTCATAAGTCAGTTATTATTTTCTTTTCGTTCGATTATATTAGACAGTGGCGTTATTTTTTTTTCTTTTGATTAATTAATTTTATGATCATTAATATTATAACTCCATTTTGTATGTTTTTTTTTTGTCTCTCATATAATCTTATTCCTCATTGTTTAAAGAAAGAAACAATTTAATGATGAATAAGATTTAAAAGAGACAAGCAGAGGTTACTATAATTAAGAAAATAAAGTATAAACTTTGACTATAGAATACTCAACAATCCATATGATAAGTCCGTGTTAAAAATTATCATTAATTAATGTAGGGAAAGATATTAACGAGTTGATGAATTCAAGTGGAGAAAAGAAGAGAAAAGAAAAAAAAATATATGGTTTAAATGTAAGACTATATCTGTTTGCATATGTATGTATGGATGGTATATAATATATATATATATAGAGAAAGAGAGAGAGAGAAAAAAACTTATTAATTAATAATCACAATTATATTAAAAATACTTTATGCCATTTAAACGCCACTGCTCTTTAATATATTTTCGAATGAAATCAATTTTCATCTATAAGTTTAGGATTATTCTTCTTCTTATTATTATTATTATTTTAGAAAAGTATGTAAGATATACATGTAAACAGTTATATACGGTATAAGTTTCAAATGAATAAAATGATCAATATACGATGTGTTCCCTGTGATGATGATATTAGGATATTTGAATATATGGATATCAGGTATATGAAAGAAATCATTTGACGAATATTAGTTAGGTCAAGTTATGCATAGAAAATTTGTACCTGACATCCTTAGAATGTTATTTATATATACACATACACACACATATACATACACAAATACACTAGTGAAAAGACTTTGTTCCGCCATTCATTACAATTTCATAGGATTCTTTTATATCATATATATATATATATATGGAATGAGACTAAGAAATTAGAGTACATATATAGGGTGTCTTATAATTGGTGGTACTAGCAAGCAGGAGATAATTCTACATGAAAAATTAAGTTGAAAAATAAGCTTAAAAATTTATGAAGTACACGTGTGCTCGTTTGTACCATTAATTACAAGTATATATATATATATATACTCTTATTGTAGACATTATCAAAATGATCAATTTGAAAAGAAACAAAAGAGCCTTCCAAATGAGATAAATAATTTATATACTCCAGGTTAATATATGATATATATATATATATATATATATATATATATATATATATATATATATATATCAAATAATATAAATCATTTTCTTTCTCGTGTATGTGATTGATTCTATTAATTATTATTAAGTCACAAGATGGAAATCTCGTAATATAAATAAACGTGGCCTCAAATGTAAAATGTCAAAAAAAAAAAAAAATACAAGTCTTTAGTGTGATCTTAAAATATGTCCATGTGTTCACACGAAATATACATATATATATATATACATACATACATAACTTATAACTGCATTTGCCGTATAATTATGCATCAAGTTTTTCCTACGTAATTGAAATAAATTAGATATTTAATAAACTATTTTTGTCGCTTAACGATTAGTTTTATATTCATGGACATTTAAAACAGTTTTAAATATTAGTATCGTTATTATTGTCAAATAGTATCTTGTATGTTATATTTCAAACCATATATATATATATATATACAAATATATATTGTGCGCTGGTAATTATGAAAGTTAACTAATTGTAAGTTAAAAAATTGGTCCACTGTCTTAATTACTAGCGCATATGTGTCGTCTTTTATGAATATTATACGGTTAATAATGTATTGTCATCGGATCCTTAAATTTTATATAATATATATATATATATAAAAGTAAACAAAATATGTATAAGAAAAATAGAGAGGAAGAGAGAGAGAGAGAGTAAGAAAGTAAGAAATTGTGCAGTATAAGATGAAAACAAAAGCCATCGGTCTCTGTTACATACAGAAACGCATACATACTTAATCTATATGAATATAATGAGATAATGTATGTAATGCTATTACAAAAATACAATCGTCTTTTCAATAACCTTTCCTTGCTTGTCTGAAAGACGACTTTCATAAATGTAACTGCAGGTATAGGCAGTATCAGCCTGTTCCGATTTGGCTTAAAATAAATCGGAGTGTACTACAATAAGAATGTTTATAAAACATGATGAACATACTCCTCGTTGGCATGCATAAAAGCGTAAGACGCGAAATTACCCAAAACAGATGTTTCTTAATATATATAATTATAATGATAATGATGTGATGCTGCTTAACGTGGCATATGTTTATTGATAAAAATAATAATAGTAATTATTATTTAAAAGAAAAAAAAGATTTAAAAAAAACTAGAAAGTAATATAAGAACAAATATCGTTTGACTGTTAAAATGTCAAGCAACAAGATGTAACATATGTTGATAGAAAATTTAGTGATATTAGTTTAAAGGTGCCGAAGAAATATGATCTTTTATTATGAATCGTATTATTATTATTATTATTATTATTATTATTATTATTATTATATGTGCAAATTATTTGTTGCAAAAAAGATGTGGATAATTGCAGTTATATTCATTATCTAAATGTTATAATCACACTAAAAAGAAAAAATAAATATATGTATAGAAAAGGTAGCGATAAATAATAAATTTATCCTCTACCATATGTGCATTTGAATTATATGTAATGAAATTTTAAAGTATTGCTGAATGAGTTTTATTTTTATTTGATTTATATCATAATACATTTATATTAGAATTCAATTTCATTCAATTCAAATAACTTTTGCAATTAAATAACTTTTTTTTTTTATTTACTTCTCTTTTAATAGATACTACACAGTAATGATGTTTAAAGTAACAAATAATTTTTTTGTTTGTTTTTCTGTTTTCTTTTTAAATGCTTGTACAAATATTATAAATGTATATAAATCAGTAATCAAAGTTATTCAATTTGTTGGCATTGAATGACCAATTTTTCCTTTTCATTTTTTCTTTTTTTGTTATTCCAATTAGAATTGGAATTCTCTTGATATCTGTCATAAGATCTAAATATTATAATATCTTATATTAATATATTATATTATATGATTAATTTTTAAATATGTACATTCACATTACGTGCACAAGTTACGTGCACGTATATTAAATATCTTCACGAAAGACATACGAAATAATTATTTATAATGTAGGATTTTTGATTTGATTAGGCAATATACAAAAAGGTGAATCCACATAAAACAAGACCCAGTAAGAATATTTTACTGCAAAAAACAAAATTTTTCCCACGGGTAAAGTCATCCATGAGTAGTCTGGCACTTGATGATTCTAATGGGGTAATGTAATAGAAAAATAATCAGATCACGCTGAACATTGGAGCCTATCAACAAATTTTGTAGTTATTCATTAGTATTACGTCATATTGATTATTGGGTTGAAATGGCCTACCTTTGGCTAACAATAATGAATGGCAGTAAATTGAAAATATTTCCAATTAAAACTACATATCTGTAGTGTTGATACGAAGTAACATCAAATTAGGAGATGCATGATAATGACGCGTCACTCTTGTTCCAGCCATGTATATCTTTAAAACAATATTATTGGATCTACGACTAGTAACATATTCAGCCACGGTAATAGTATCATTGGTTATTTGGTCGCAACCAGTGATATCGAGTAATTCCAAGTTAGGCGATTTATGAATAAGGGTAGTTAAGCCTGTATCCAGTATCGAAACACAATACTTACATTCCAGTCGTCTTAAGCTACACATATTGTCTAAACCTATAGCTGTTATTTCATTCAAATAGTTAATTATTAAAGTTTCTAATTTTGGTAAAGTTGCCACAGCTTGTAAACCCGTATCAGTAACTTTATTGCAATCTGAAAAATGAAAATTAATTTTTCATTGTCTTTTTTGTATCTATAAATTATTATAAAAATATCATATTAAATTATTTTAAAGTACTCTTACTTTCGATATCTAAGTAGGTCAATTTTGTACACGTTGAAGCCAAAGCAATTAGAAGAAAGTTGTCTACAAAATTATTTGTTGAAAGTATTAGAGTTTCAAGATTAACAAATTTTGTTAAATGTAATATATTTGAATCTCGGTAATAAAATTCACAAAAATCTACATTAGTTAGTTCGAATTGTTGAAGATTTGTGCAATACTTTGCCATTGCTTCAAGTAAAACACCGATGAAAAATGTGCTCTTATTGATAACCAATTTTTTTAAATTCTTCTGATTTTCTAAGACCTAAATCAATAATATAAAATTCAATTAAATTTATACATTATCTTATGTGTGTAAATGTAAAATCATTGAAAAAATATATGACAAATATTTCTATATATATATATATGTAAACTTACATTAATAAAATGTCGTGGAGTGATATTATTACAAGCAGTTAAAACAAGTTCTTCTAATGTATCCGATGAAAGAAATCCTAAACATTTGCCCGATATTCTCATTTCACGAAGACTCACGGAAGTTAAGCGTTTACACATACGAAATAATAATGATAAATCTTTATCAATTAGAGAAGAAGAACACGGATAAAATGCTAAACTAAGCTTTTTTATATTTGTACAATTATCAGCTAATAATTCTAATCCCGAGGAAGACAATTCGATTCCACTGAAATCAACTATTTCTAAATTAGGACACAATTTGGCAATGATGAGCAAAGTGCTTCGCGTTAAGGACGGATATTTATGAGGAAAATCAATCTGAGTTAAAAATCTACCGCATCTCAATAATACTTGACGTAAATCAGATGTATTAATTTTTTTATAGTCTGATAATATTCCCCACGTATGATTAGAAAGATCTAACTTTTTAACACTATACCACGATTTTTTTGACACATCCTTCCAACGTTGACATACTGAAAACAAAGTTATAATGAAATGAATTATATAAAAATATACGTATCAAACAATTTTTAAGTAATAATAATTAAATATATTAAAAAAAAAAAAAAAAAAAGGAATTCTTAATATTATTTTACCCCTTTCTATGGCAATTTTATCCATAATTGGTAAATAAAGAAAAATGTGTATTAAACAATCATCGTTTAATACATTTATTGAAGCAATTGTAGAATTGTCTACAGTGTCTTGATCAGTTTTATTAGTCGAAGACATTTCACGAGATTTATTCGAATCCTTTGTTGAATTATTATTTTTAAATTGTGTTTTATCCGGTTGGTGCCAAGGATCTGCTGGCATTACTTTTAAATCTCTACTATGTAAATGAATACGTTTATTACTTCCGGCTTCTCTAGCTCTATAAATTAAAATAAAAGAATATTTTATTTTTGATATTAAATTTGTACAATGTTGACAAAAAATTTTGGTCTTACCTGATTGCACCCATAACTGTACTAAACGTAACAAATGCATAATTACTTCTACTGCTTGTTGGATTTAAGTAAACACTCTCAACTTTTCCGTATTCAGAAAATAATGCATTCAAATCTTTAAATGTAGTCTGTAAAAAATCACATTAGTGTTAAATCATTTTTCTTAATATATTAAATTATTATTTTGACAATATAATTTATAAATCTAATTTTTGTTTAAATCATAATTTCAATTTTTCATGATGCAATGACATATATCGGTTAAAGATAAAAATTTTGTAGAAAGATAAGATAAAATGAAATTCAAATAGGGGTGTTGATAGTTCCCATCACGTGTCATTGTTATCGCAGGTATAAACAAAAGGATAAAATATGCGATAAGAGAGAATACAAAACATACCCTTTGTGCTATATTACAAACAAACAATTTCCGTATTGGCGTTCCATTTATTGTTGTTGGCAGTACACCTTCTTCGGTTATTCGATCAGCACCTTGTAGAAAAACATTGAAAGAAACTTACGTTTATGTATGTTGTATGTGTGTGTGTGTGTGTGTGTAAAAGTAAAAGTATATACAACATGTATATAAAAACAAAATTTTTACCATTTTCAGTTTCCGCACGAATTCGTTTCAAAGCTTCGCAAAAGAATTCTATTTTATTCATTTTGAGTTCACAGAGATTTAACTCAAAGGACAATGATCATTTGTGACCTTGTATCGAAGAAGAATTATGGGGTAAATGACATATGAAAAAGAAAATCGTTATACCTGTTTAATATCAAAGTATTTATCTCACTTTTGTCTGAATTTAATTGTTTATTTATTTTAAATATTAAAGATTAAATTTCATTATATATTTAACGTATTCTTTAATTTGTTTCATTTATACAATTACACGTCTTCGCGTTTTCTGACATTAATACTTGTTCTTATATGATTTTGTATCAATTGAAACTGCATTATCAACTGAGAACGTACTTTCTTATGACTTATAAAGTCATCTATAATTTAATTATATATATTATTGTTGTTACAAGTGCGTTTAATTTTGATACAAAAACAAAGAAATTCTAAAGTAATAATGGTCTTGTTATTGGCACTATTGTACAAATTAATTAATGGACAAGTTATTTGACAGGTGAATTTTTGATTGGTTAAATATTCTACTGATCATGATGCTACCTACCTTACCATCAGTATATATTTCATTTTATTATTCTTTTGTTTATCTATCCTAATTTTATTTTTATCTAGGAACTTATTAAATTATTTATTTTAATATAATAACAGATAAATTTGAATAAGATTATTGATAGATTGTTTAGATCAATTTTTATTCTGTCTACATAATCTTTAATATTAATAATAACAATAATAATATTTATATTTATATAAGTCATAAATATTCCACGAAATTTTGAAAAAAAAAAAAACTTGATTTAATTATCATATAGATCTATTTAATCATTTAAAATGAAAAACTATCATATGTCCTCTTTGTGCCAATTTAATTGAAGATAAAAGTTGTATTGTCTAAGGAGTCCCAGATTAAATTTAGATATCTTAAGCTGACCTTTGAGAGCATTGGAAAATTACGAAGGAATTTGCAACGATAAATTGGCCCGTTAAGTGTTGCGATTGGTGTACTTAGTTAAGAGTTGACCAATCATTGAGCACTTTTCGATTCTTTCGGTAGAGAAGAGTCGTAACGCGCATGCTCTGTTTACCGGTTTTAATATCGAGCCTACTTATGAATCGGCGCGAGATTTCAGTAACGCGCAAGACTTCATGCTGTGAGGTTGTGTTTTGAGTAATAAATAAGTACTGAAGTAAAAGAATAATTCAATCAATCATATATATATATATACATATACACATATACATATAAATATACATATATATATATATTAAATTTTGTCTTCTTTCCAAAAAATAAAATACCATAAAATTTATGAAAAGTGTATCTAAAGATATAAAAATTAATCGAAGTGTGTGTTCGCGCGTGTGTGTATGTGTGTGTGATCATCGTCGTTGTGCACATTAGAGCACACTCGCGGAAATGTCATTTTATTTCCGCGACAAGCCGAGGTTCGGTGAAAGATTCCGTGGAAAGTCGGGGGACAAACTTCTTCAAGAGATTCAACAACAATTGGATGAGGATAGCAAATCATTTTTCGAGCCTACAACTAATAATAAGTCGTCCAGATTTCCATTCGACCGGCGTCCCGAATTTCCAAAAGTAAGAAAACAATTTATTAACATAATGCACACAATGTCTCATTCATTTCATACTTTTCGTTCATTTTATTTCTTTTCTAGTATCGAATTAACAATGTTTCTTTGTACTTTAGTCAGTTTAATTTTCATAACACGTACGACACCTTTTACCGAACAATATGTTTTAAATTTTGTATTATTGTTTTGGAACTTTTTGAATTGTCAATAATACTCTTAATATATATTTGATTCTTTTCTATTTGAAATAATAAACTTTGTATTTTAGCTAATTTATTTCTTGTTAAGTGCTTTTAATATATATATATAAAATACATGTATATGCAACGAGTGTTAATTCATATAATTCTGTCTAATCAAATTATTATTTGTCACGTAACACACATGCAATGTGCCAAGTTCACTTTTTAACATTTACGCTTTCTAACAGAAACCATTCTTTTTGGGTCAAACTCACTTTTATTTAAAAACAAGTTTCTTTTTCGTTAAGGCTCACAACTTTTCAACATATCCTTGTGTATATACGAAGTCTGACATATTTTTATTTTTTTTTTATTTTAAAGATTCCGTTAGACCGAAATTTCTTTTATTTATAGAGTGTGTCCCAATTTCTACGGAGTTTCTTCGACTATTTATTCTTGTCGCGAATCGTCTTTCTCTTTCTTTTTCTTTCTCTCTCTCTCTCTCTCTCTCTCTTTCTCTGTATTATTTTAAATGTACGAAAAAAAAGAAGAAGAAATTATTAACTATTATATATATATATATTTTATTTAAAAAAAAAAATACGTTAAAAATATATCTCGCGCCATCTGCGTAACTTATCGTAACTAATTCATACTTCAAATGGAACATAATGTATTAATTGTAATTTAAACGTTTTTTAATGACGAATAATATGAATAAAATATTAAAGTTTAACAATGTAAATGAATTTTTGATTTATATATAGAACCGGAAGTACGCCAGTTGAACACGTAAAACTCGTAACTTGTGTTCTGCATCAATGATAACTTAATTAACATAATTATTCCAGTCATGTTAACGGTACAAAATTTTCGAAGAATTTTCTTAACTTCTTTGTCTCTTTTTCTTTTAATCAGATATTCAAAAGTTTTTTTGAATAATACAAAAAATATGACAAAACAATTTTCATTTGTAATATGAGTAACTAAATTATTAAAAATATGATAGAAACTTTTGATTCACCCTGTATTATCTCGTAAAGGAAAAAGACATCTGTTAAAGTATTTTCACCCTCCTAACTTCCCATAACAAAGGAGTAGATACTTCGTGTAGCGAATGATCAGTCAAGGATCGATCGATATCCTTTTAGTTCCAACCCCTCAAAAGAGAGAGAGATAAATTACTATCTTTGAAGGTCCCTATACATGTGTGTGTGTATATGTGTAGAACAAAAGAATAAGAAAAGATAAAATAGAAGACATTTACAGTAAATACAATTACTAAATGTACAAAATGTAATCAAAACTTTCTAAACATATTAAAATACAATTATGTTAATTGATAAATATGATAACAAATCATTTAAGAAATTTCGGTTATTACGAAATACTATTACGTTCGGTATTTATTTGAATTTATATTTAATTAATAATTAATTTTCGAAATGTTTAACATCGTAACTATTGTAATAACGTTTGATGGAAAGAAAATGTTATCTATATCGTGAATCTTTCTTTGTTAGGAACAAACATTTTGCGAAATGCATATAAGAAATATACAACACAGGAACGTTTGAAACAGTTCCAATCGTTTAATGGCGGCCATCTTCTATGTTTATTGTTAAATATGTTACAATGCTTTTGTTGTAGATCATAAATTAAAAGTATTACATTAGACTTTAAACTAATAGGACTTTTTAACATTTCGTGATCAATTTAATAATCATATAAAATAAAGTCAATAATATTCTTCTAAACAGTGTTGCGAATATAATCAAAATGAGCCCTAGGTTTTGGTAGTATCATCCCTTCTGTGCTATTAGTAATTGGATAAAAGGCATCTGTTGGTCGGTTAAAATGAGATCAATATGATGTGTTGGGTACTCTTTGGAATTGCAACCACGAGGCTCGAAAGTACGTCGTCCACTTGCTAGCATCGCAATTTCGCTGCGTTTTCTAAAGCGGCCTGTGCCGAGTGAGGGCCCCAGAAATAAACTGTTTATTGCCAAATGCCTGCGGGGAGATGATATGCCTCTTATTGCTCTTTCGATGCCTAAACCTTCCAAAAGCTTACTTATCATTTCTCACGATTACTTTCACCGAATATTTATTATATAGGGAATAGAAGTTAGGATCTTTTTATTATCGCCATCTTTATTTTTATATGTGTGTATATTATTATATTTTATAAATATACAGATATTTTAATATTAATATATTTATTAATATAAATATTATAATATATTATAATATATTTTTATATACATTTATATGTATATTATTATAATATATAATATATTTATTAATATAAACTTATATTTACGCCATAATGAAACATATAACAAATCCATATTCCTTTTTATTGCATTAATAAAAAAATATTATACCTATATATAATATATATCTGTATTTAAAATATAAAACAAAGAAAAATTTATATAACAAATTATATAAAATAATTTTGTGCTTGCTTGCACCTTTGTATGTGTATATATATATGTATGTATGCGTGCTTGTTGGTATTTTAATGGCGTATTTCAGTGACTAAAATGGTAGGTTCCATTTCACTTAGGAGGAAGTGAAGATATTCGATAAAGTTAGTGGGTAGACCCTGTTAGCAAAGAGCAGGGTTGCGTCTTTGAAGATTCTTCGACTGCGACGAAAATGGGGGAACGTTCTCGACTTTTCGTCTTCGTCGTCGTCTTCGTCTTCTTCGTCTCGGCGAAATCTCTCAAAATAGTCGCCATTGATTCTCTTTCGCCATTCCACGCGTCGAGTACTTCTTACTTCGATCCAGAATAATCCATGAAATTTTCCCGAGTGACATTTTGCAAGCCCCTACGAATTTTATACTTTTCTTTAAATTTATCTGAGACATAAAAGAAAGAAAAAATGTCAGACGAATATTTTTAAAATTTCGCTCAATGAATTTGATTCGTTCTTGTTTTATAGCGATGACCAATCATCTTTCTTTATTTAAATCATCGAAGTTCTTTCTACGAATCATAGATCGAGTTAATTTAAAGTAACATTTGAATGTATCGAACAAGTCAATTGAAAGCTTTATCGATATTTCGAATTTTATAATTAATTTGATGTCACTTCCGATTAAGATAATTCTATTAAATTGCCAAGTATAGATTTTAGATTCTAGACATTAATAAATAAATGCGTCATATTTTCAATTCTTAGGTATTAGTTTTAAAAGAAAGTTTACGTGTTTGACTTACATTATGAGCGTACATACTTATCGGGAAAACCGTTATATCATTGATTATGAGTATTCAAAGATAACGTACACACACACACGTAGCCTTTTTTTCCACATATACATGTATACCACTATTATTATTAATATTATTTTTACAATACATTAATAATACCAAATATATAATATATAAAAAATAACATATAACTATATAATAAATTATTTTATTTTACAATATTATATAAATAATATTCACATTGTTCATTTATGTAATTTATCAAAGTAATCTTTTATTATAATTTCTTTTTACGTCGGGTGTTTCATTCGAAGGGGTCAAACATAACCGGACGTCTCGTCTCGTTGATGTTAGCCTTTTCATGTGACATCTGAGTCACTAGAATAATTGTACTGTATGGAGAATATCTTGAAAGCACTTTCCTTCTCTCCATTCTCGGAAGTGCATCACTTACTCCCCTATTGCCCCGCCCATTTCTTATTGCTAAGTATCATTCATGATAGTGACAACATTCTTTCATTCTCATCGCTTTCACTCCCTCATTGTCAGTTGACCTTACTATTAAACAAATTCTTTTAATATCTTCCCAATGAACACAATTACGTCAAAATGACGTCAAAATGACGTCCAAATGATTTTGCGCTATGTTAGGATTTACGTAAGATATAAGAATACATTACTTAACATAGAAGAAACAATTATTAATTAACTAACCTTAACTTAAATTTATAAATTCACATATGCATGATTTTGAAAAAAAAAAAAATGGTAAGATTACTTTCGTATTATATGTATGTATATCACATATGATCTACATACATATTGTATTTACCCTTTTTATCTATATACTCTCGATATAACGATTGTATTATTATTATTAATATATACACTAAAATCTTGAAATTCTTTAATAAGAATTCATATTTTTATGAGTTTAATTTTGTATCATGATAATGAGAGTAAAAACAGGTGATTCTTAGCAATGGAATCATAAACGGATGAGGTGAAATTAAAGAACCGGTTTAGTCAGTTATATATATATCAAACTTCTGTACATATAATATCATCTTTTCTTTATAATTTTACATTAACTATATCATGTGTATATATATATATATATATAAGTGCTGTTGCACTCGTATGATGCTATCTACCAGGCCAGAAGGTCATTGCAAATAATTCCAAACACGAGTCTTCATTTTATTAAAAATTTTTCTCTTTAAAAAAAAAAAAAAAAAAAGATTATCCTAAACTATAATTTGCATGTATAATTAATTTGATAAATAAAAAAAAAATAATAATAATAATATACGTGTGGGTGAATTGAAAAGTTTGAGGAGCTTTAACATAGAAACAATTTTTTTCACAGTTAAACAAAAGAAAATTAAATGTTTTATTTAAAAAAAAAAAAAAAAAAAATAAATAAGTTTTCTTTTTATTTTTTTGAATCTAAGCTCAAAACTTTTCAACCCACACCAACGTATATAAATATTTAAAATTAAGAATAATATTATCTTGCAAAAAATGAAAGTAAAAAAAAAGAAAAAGAGAGAGAGAGAGAGAGGAATAGAGGAAAGTAAAGCTAAATATAAGCTTACTTTAAAATAAAAAAAAAGAACTATTTTTAAAAAAGAGTTCTTCGAAGTAGTGGTCTGCGAAACAGTTGGATCACTTACATTGAAGCAAACAACGAGTTTGCTTTCGATGATGTTTGCTTCTCTATGCAATCAGCACCAGCCATCTAATTACTTTGTCAGTATGTATTATGCATACAATCAAGGACATTGCTTGCGCATTTCTTTTTTCTTTTTTTTCTTTTTTTTGCAACTTGTCATTATCGTCGTTAAAACTTGTATTTAATAGTTAAACGTTGTGTCTAATTATTTTATTCTAATACTTTCCTTGTGTGTTACATTTCATATGCTTTTCTAGTATACAAGTATGTTGATGATCGTGTTTTTATCGTTAAATGTTATAACGATTTATTCAAAGTTACTTTTAAATATTAAATTTGTAATTATTGAAAAGAACAATAATTTTGTTCCAATTTATTTAGTATTTTTTTGTTTAATAATTTTTGCATTGTAATTTATTATAATTGTTTATTACAGTTTTATATATAGTTTTGTTTAATAATTTTTTTTTTTTATTATAGTTTATATTATTAGGTGGACCGGAAAGTAATGTCGATTTTTAACCTTAAAATTCAAGTAAATAAATTTTTCAAACAAGTTTTTCTTAATAATTAATAATTAAATTAATTAACTAAATTAATTAATCACTTTATATATAATAACCTTTTTTTTTATCTGGTATGCAAATTTTCAATATCGTAACAATAAAAATCATCAATCGGTTTTTTGATTTAAAATATTAGAAATAATTTGACATGCGTAGTAACGACATTACTTTTCGGTTCCCCTAATAGTTGATCTAACAATAAAGTTTATAGAAGATACATTTCAAATGATTGATACAATGTGCTCGTTTCTTTTTAGATCACGTTATAGATATCGGTATACTTATATAAATCGATTAAATGGTGCCAACAATTAAGCATCGACACACGATAAAGAAACTTTAAACGAGTTCTATTGCGAATTATTTATGATATCTATTGAAACAACCTTGGCATTTTATTTTTTTATTTATTTATTAATTTTTTTTTTTTTACTATTTATAATTTAACGAATAATTTAATTGCGTAATTTTATATTATTTTAGGTTATATATTTTATATATTTAATTGCAAAGTATTTTTTTTTGTTTATTGCAGAAATTTATTGTTGATTTAAAATAAACAGAAAAGTTGATTTTAATTGATACGACAGAGTTCAAATAAATCAAATGAGAATTACAGTTTATTATGAATATATTTTAAATTGAAAAATTAATTACAAAATGGTTGTTGTGATGAATGATGATCTACTATTGAATAATTTATTATCATCATTATTATCAGTCAATCTTTCATCGTAAAAGTTTCATATAATATTACATATAAATTGATTAATTTCAATTGTATAAATAATGAAGTAATTTACATAAAATGTTTCGCAAATGTTTGATTGAATACAGTCGGTAAAGAAGAAAAGTTTTGTTTCTAAGATAAATTAAATATATTTTACTTTCTGTTTATAAATTATATTGAAACATAATTTATATTTAATCGGTAAGAGAAAATTTGGAAGAGAAATTTAATATTACCAGAAATGTACAACATTTATATCATTCGAATATTTTACCTTCGGCTAATACTGATAGATGGCAACACCATCTCCCTATTTATCGAAACAGTGAAAATATTTCTGTTTATTCATTATACATATATATCTAATATTTACGAGGGTGGATTACAAAAGTTTTGAACAAAACTATATTAAAAATTAAAAATAAGAATTTAACCATAACAATTTTTTTTATTATTGTTGATATTGTGTAATTTACGAATTTAAAAATTGAAATCATTATTACAAACTTCGACGAAATACTACTTTAATCAATATCACAATTGGACAGTCACGATTCTAAATGAACCAGCACAAATCTGATCAATCCAATTAAAATACTTCATTTCATCTGATTCTTTTATTCGAATTAGCCTAACTATGAAATTTTAAATGATAAAAATATTGTTTTCAATGTTATTTTTAAATAGATAATGTAATTTTATTGACATAAATAAAATGTTCAATATTGAAAAAACATGAACAAATATAAATAATTTCTAAGTAATTTTGTGTCAAGATAAATTCACTTTGATAAACTCGATTCGATTTTCTTAAACAAAGGTCTCGGCATAGAGCATGATCCCATTTTCTTAATTGACTTTCAAGGTTGGAGAGTTAATTAGTAGAAGTTAACTTAATCAATGGCACGTTCTAGTTATTCAACATGATCAACAAAAGGGTGGGCAGGAAATAGGTGGGAAGAGAGGATCGTCAGGAATCGATCGAAAAATATATATTAACATTTGTTTACAATTTAAAACACACAAGAGTTCTTTTTTTAAGACTTTAATAAATTTATATAGAAATCAAATAAACAAATTACGAAATACTAGCAGTTATTATTAAAAGTGAAAGTTGACAAATAAATTACCAAATGGTTTTGAATACCTAGTATTGATCAACTTAATAAATTTGCATCCAGATTTTGCAAAATTAGAAAATTAATTTGTCAAATTTTATAAAATAATATATAATTTAAAAAGAAAACCATCTAAAAGAATATTTAGTTCATATTCTACTAATCGTTACAAGAAGATACATTTCGTTCTGTACGTTGACACCATTTTAACTTTCACATGAAGATGCCAGAGTAAGATTGGCAGCTGCTTACTTCCGTGTCGATAAAAATGACGACGAGATGAGTCGTCCGGTGAAACTCGCTCGAGTAACTTTTAATCAATTTCAAAGCTTTCTGCATCTTATGTTAGCAATAATCTTTTCAATCTCGTGTCTTGCAGTTAATTTCTATTTTCACGAATCGTTTCATATCAAATCTTGCATAAAATACTCAACTTTCATCATCTCACTTGTAGCTTTTTATTACAAATATATATGTATATAATTTTAAGGTTAACATTAAAGTTGAGATTATTTGTCTATATTCATGTTTATGTGTATTCATGCATCAGTAATGAATATTATATTCATTCCTGGAATCTTACAAAGTCTTCAGAATGCCAGTTCATCGATGCATTTGTTACTTGATCTATTACATAATCTTTCTATCATGTTTGTAGGAGATACCTTATGTTGTGTCACCTTCACACGGATCTACTCATGCATACGCACAAATATATATACACACACACACATACCCAGAAAATCACTCAACATATATATGCTTGTTGCATATAGATAAAATAGTATGAAAGTGATGAATACACGTAAGAGAGGATAATTGTCTTATCTAACTTTTGTTTATATTATCTTATTATTTTTCATTTATCATAGTTGTTGACTCATCATTTATTTTAATTTTAATTTTTTCATTTTTTTGTTCATACACAATATTTTGCAGATGTGTAATTTTGCAATAAGTGATGAAATAAATTTTTAATTGAAAATTTTGATTTACTTTTAATATTTTTTATACAATTTATGTACGTAAAAGATTGAATTATTTATTGGGAAAGTGTTTTTTAATCAGAATTGTTTTTACATCTAAATTCATTAGAAATTACAATTTGATATCACATTGAAGTCATCAGTAAAGTCATGCTAAGTGTATTAGATTATGAAACCTTGTTCCTAGTGCACTTGGCCTACGTCCAATCATCGTGCTCTGTCTAAAAACACCTTGTTGCACCCTCGAAGGCACGGTCGTTATGAAAATACATATATTCGTGGATATATATTTACGTATGTCATGATACATGGTCATTTTCAGATAAATATGTTACGATGGAAGATCATCGTGTCTAATAGGATAGGTTAATAAAAGTCAAGTTCGTTTTGAATTACATGCATTCAAAAAAGAAAGTGAAAGAGATAGATAGATAAATAGATACACACATGATTGGTTAGTTTAATTTATTAGAACGAATAGTAAGTGTAACGTTTATCATATACTCTCAATAGAAATGATTTTCCACTGAAAGATAATGGCGGCGGTCAATCTCCATTTTGGTATTCGTGATAAGCCCCAAGGAGGAGAGTTTGGCAAGCAACCAAATTCTGGATGCTGACTAATGTTTAACGATGGTGAATCTGAAAGTATATTGTCGAAAAAGAAAAAGAGGGTAAGGAGAAGAGTCAATTTGAGAGACCATTGTCTTAGAATAGAAATAGATAATGATTAATTGATCATCGAGGATGAATGTAATGCTTTAATTATAACTTCAATGTGTGATATCAATTTAAAGTATTTCTTTTTTTGTTTATTCTTAGACTTATTGATTCATTCATTTCTTGTTTATATCAATACAAATATTCTAATTATAACGCACATATTTTTTATTTATAATCCAGATTGTGTTTGATATCAAGTTCTAGTAACTTTTTTTCTTTCTTTTACAATTTGAAATAATTTTTGAACACTAGATATACCACCATTTTCAGTATACCTATTTCTACCACACTAGTCAAAATGACTGGTATATAAAAAAAATGCTTTTTGAGGCTTTTTTGAGTATTTATTTACTCTTAAAAAATAACAAAAAATGTTTAACAATAATAATTTGAATAGATAAATAGATTTGTAGATATTTTTAAATAACAAAACGATTAATTATTTACAGAAATCAAATGTTACATGAAGTAGAAATTTTGAATTAAAATGGATCGTCTGGTATTTCTAGTGTTAATAAAATAATTCCATGTTTTGTGATTTCAAATGAAACAATAGAAAAGTAGCTATAATAATATGTGACAATAATATATTTTTCTTAAGATAAAATCTTGATTCCGTATTCGAAGCAAGAAAAGTTCTTTCTCGAAAAATGTCGAGAACGTACCAAAAAACCAAGTCGACCATGTAGCGCTTTCGTCTTGTCGTTTGAAGGTCCAAACTTGAAGGGAATATCTGTTTGCTATAAAAGGCGCCGGATACGTTGTGAGAGAATACAACCTTGCACAAGAATCGTCGATAATAAAAATAAAGAAAAGCAGAGCGTTGCAGTAGCCTCGAATAATACGGGGTAGGGCGGCAATGAATCATCTATGGAATGTACCAGTATTTTCGCGATCGCTAAGGTAGCAATTTCAGAATGTAAATCAATACAATGCATCTACTCGAATATTCCATAATGACACGAATTTAACATTTATGATGATCATTTTGTACAATTATCACAACATCCATGATAATATTTTTCTATTTAAAACAATTATCAACCCCTCCCCCTCGTGAATAAATAAAATTTATTATAATAATTACGTATGTGTGCATAAATAAAAAAAAAGAACGAAAGATATACACTAAATCAAATATACGATATATCAATGTAAATTGAATTAAAATTATATATAAAAATATAATTATCAAATTAAAAAATATAAATCTTTATAAAAGCATCAATAACAATAAGGAGAAACGTGCGGCACGTGTCTTGGCGTTTGCATGTAAATTCGTGCGTGGAAAACAACACTCCTCTCACAATCCGACACAATATGTTGAAGGATATGAAAAATCTAACGTAAAGAAGGTTCTATCGTTCTCTGGTAGTTTCGATCGGCCGGCTCCGAGAACATTCGGGAATTGTCGGCGCTAGTGTAGACGACGGGTCACGTGACTAACTAGCTACCGTCCCACACGAGAAATATATTTAAGTCGATGATACTCGTACCGCGACTGACAGTTTCGCTATCGAATCGAACGATTGCGCTTCGTAAGAGAAGAATCTAGAAAGTTTTTAAACGTGTATCGTGTTTAAGAGAGACATTTCATTTAATAAAAGAAAACCGGCACTTATATAAAATCAATATATAGTGCAAATATATACATTTTTTTTTCTTTTTCATATTTATTTCAAATCGTAAATAAAGTGAAGTGTTATTTTTGTTCGAAAGTGTTGAAAAGATAAATTTGAGGATAAAAGAAGAGAAATATTTGAAGCCAGAAGAGAAAGGGAAAGAGAAAGAAGAAAAATTAGAAATAGAGAGAGAGAGAGAAAGAAAGAGAGTGAGTGGAAAAAGAAGAAATTGAAAAAAAGAAAAAGAGTGACCAACTTCTCGGGTAATTCAGAAAACAAAAAAAAAAAAGATCTTTGCACGAGAGTGCGTTTCGCTCGCCTTCGTTTTAACACCACACGCAAAACAAAAAAAAAAGCCGTTTATTTATTTCTACTTAGTGAGCTTATTTTTTTTTTCTTTTGTGTTACATTAAAAAAACAAAAACAAACAAAACCAAAGAAGAAAGCACAGATCATAGGAAGCTGATAAACGTGATTTTAATCTCTTTCCCTCCCCCCACTATTATATTTCCTGCTCTATATAATACGAGGAGGAGAACCATCTAGAAATCTTGCAACCATCTGAAAGAATAAGAGAGAGAGAGAGAGAAAGAGGACGAAATCGATAATAATAAAAAAAAAACATTTAAAGAACAAATACAAAGAAAAAGTAAATAAATAATAATAAATTAAAGAAAAAAAAAATGGATTCGCCCGTCATCGTGGATACAGCATCCAAATTCGGACAAGGGATCCCTGTAAGTTTCTGATACTCCTTTTTTTCTCTCCTTCCTCCCCCCACCCCCAACCACACGCACTACGCAATTCAAATACAACGATGACGATGACACGAAAAAGATGAGAATATATATATATATAGTTCGTAGGTAGATAACTGGATGTATATATGTATAGATATATTTGATATATACATATATATATATATATATATATATATATATATATATGTTCGTGTTTTCTTAGAGTAGTAGTTCCCTTTCGAACGATTACATCATGGTTTTACGTCCGACCTTAACCCTCTCGCGTGTCTACTTCATATTACATACTCATAACATATTTCTCTTTGCTCAATCGATTCTATATTAGGGACGGATTGTTTTTTTTATAGATTAAAAGAATTATCGGAAAGAACGAACGGATGATTTATTACAATTCTTCGATTAACTAATTTATTAATTACTTTATTTATTATAGATTTTGTTTATTCGTTAATTTTTCATATTTTTGAAACATATTTTCTTAGTGAAATTAATATTTATGACCAATTTTTACCTTCGTCAGAACACTTATCGAGTGAGTTGTTATCATGCGAGCAAAGCACGTAGTAGTAGTAGTAGTAGTAGGTCGTTGAAAATGTCACAATGTGCATATATATTTTCACGTGTTACGTCGCATTATTTCGATTAAATAGTTTCGAGTCGTGATTTAAATTCGACGAAATTTTTTTTTACAGAGAAAGAATTGTTAATCATCAGTATTATTTAATCTCAATGTTGAAAATCTGCAATTATTTTAATTATTCATTTGAGTGACCTATTTTTTAATTTTATTTTAGAAGTGTGAGCTCAGTCGTTCAAAGTAAGCAAGATATATTTTTTTTTTCTTTATAAATAATTAATTGTTATTTATTGCTCGTTAAATATTTTTTATATAATTTTTATATATACATATATATATATATATATATTGCAATTTATGTATGTCTATTAGAAACCGACCTTCTTTTTCGTGTTTTCTTCTCTTGGATCGTACGAATGTTAGAAATAGAATTTGCGTGTAATGACGTATTTTTCGTAGCTTTCGAAAGAGACATCTCTTTTCGTATATCCACACACGAATTTCTTTCAATTCCATATTTTCTTTTCATTATTTTTTCTTTCTTCGATTGCTATGCATATTTCGGTATGAACGTATGTCATCGATACAAAAATACGAAAAAAAAGAGCATAATCATTGCAGAAGATAAATAAAATAGGTTATAAGCTTTTATATATCACGATTATACAATATATTCATATCACTTCTCGTTTTAGATCGATAAAGTAACGCGATATTATCGTCGAGATAATAATTTACTTTGATTGATAATCAAAAAACATTTTTACGTAAGATTTTCACAAATTTTACCTCGATGCAATTTTAAATGAAACCGGCATTTCAACATGGCGTTGGCAAGATATAAAATATATTTTGCATTTTCAATTAAATTCGAATTCTAAACAAGTTTTATAGCTTAGTTTTCTTGCATTAATTAAAAACTGTATATATGATAAATAAATACATTACAATTGATACTCGATTCTCGAAATGTAAAACGCCATGATACCAAAATGGCGGCGCGGCGGTCCGAGTTAAAACTTAACGAAAATTTCAAATTAGTGTTCGCGAATAAAAAAAAGAAAGAGAATCGGCAAAGTTTCTTTTGATTTTACTAATGTCGTGTCTCTCTTCCTCCAAAAACAGTGATGCGCCGACGCTAATAATAAACCTCGGAAAGAAAGAAAGAGTGAGAGAGAGAGAGAGAGAGAAAGAGAATCTTTTCTTAGAGAAAGAGAGAGGGAGAGAGAGAGAGAGAGAGAGAACCGACCAACTCTGTCGGTCCAATTGAGGTCACAATAGCACCGTCATGTATTATATGTGTTCTTTCTCACAAAAGGAGGTGCTAGAAACGTTTAGACTATCGCGCTATGTTTCCTTCCTTTGAACAGTCGTCTTCTATTTGGTTCGATCGATTTCTTCTTCTCGGGCATCTTCGATCGGTACCAGGATCTTTCGTACAATTGCCGTAAGTGAATAAAATATTATTCATTGTGCTCTGCTTTACCTAGGTAACCTCCCCTCCATTGTTTTTATTGCACGAAATTGGCTGGCTTTAATTAAAAAAAACAAAACAAAAAAATAAATAAACATAAACATTTTTTTTTTAATTTAAATATTGATCACGAACAAATATTTTGTTCCAAAATAATTACCAAAAAAAAAAAATGTATTTCAAGAGATAATTAAAAAGTTACCTTAATTATATTTTAAATTGAATTATATTTTTTAGGACAGATTATAAAATTATATTAATTTTGTTCTTTAAAAATATGTTTTACAATATGAAGAATATTTGATTATAACGAACAAATTTTAAAAAATATTTTTTTTTGGCTTTTTTCTTTTTTCTTTTTTTTTTTTTTTAGAAATTATTCATCAAAAGTAGCGCAGAGTGACAAGTAAATTCGAAGAAATATAAAGAGATAATAATAATAATAATTTTTTTTTTTCTTCAACACGTGGTCTTTTTTTTCGCGTTCGTTCGCGTCATCTGTTGAGTATTCGAATGATCCAAATAAGGTAAAGAGATTGAGATGACAATACTAACACGACTTAGGAATTAGCAGAAACAAAATGTATAAATGTATAATCTCCTTCACGTTTTATCTTTATTATTTTTTATTCGTATTCGTATTCGTTTCCTATAACGATTCTAAGAAATAGTTGAACAGTAGCACATTACTAACACATACACATATTTAACATAAACACAGGCATAAAACTCACACATAATATTTACACCTGTGTTGTACTACATCATCGATATCAACAGTAAAATAACATAAATGATAAGATGATATTTTTGTTCGTGATCTAATCGACTGTCCCTTATATTTTTTGCATAGAAAAAAAAGAAATGAGAAGAAACCGGTTTTATGATAAACACTTTCAAGAGAGACAAAATACATACTGTGTTGCCACGCTAGAATATAATTAACATATAGAATAATAATAATAATAATAATAATAATAATAATAATAATAATAATAATAATAATAATAATAATAATAATAATAATAATAATAGTAATAGGCAATACTATTACTACAAAATAGACTACAAGTTTTTAAATGATTTGACAAATTTATTATTCTTTTTAATTATTTGTTACACAATTGTGGTTAGGTTTGTAGTTTGGTAATTTTAACAAATAATTAATTTTTAAAAGATTAATATTGTTTTTAAAAAATTACTTGAACATAATTAAATAAATTAATAATATTTAATAATAATCAAAAATACTACTACTACAAAATAGACTACAAGTTTTTGAGTGATTTAACAAATTATTTTATTATTATTATTTATTTTATTATAATATTATTATTTATTTATTTTATATTCATATTTATTTTATTATTATATATTTTATTATTATTTATTATTATTATTCTTTTTAATTATTTGTTACTCATTTGTGTGGTTAGGTTTGTAGTTTGATAATTTGAACAACTAATTAATTTAAAAAAAAATTAATATATATTGATTTTAAAAAATTACTTTAAAAACACTATTGTTTTATTCTTCTAATAATATTTAATAATAATTAATGAATTATTGAGCATATTGTAAAAAGTCGGCTGTTTTTCCTCTCTCTTTTCTAACTGTGCTTTTAAAATGGAAGGAAAAGAAGTGTAACGGACAGGTCACGTGGGCGGTTGGGTGGCTGTATATGCCGACCGGAAATTGGTTGAGAAAACGAAAAGGTAGAATTGTGATGATGGTGTGTCTGCTTTCCCTCGTAAAGAAATTAAATGTTGCTGCAAAATCGTATAATAACGCGATAAAATTTCTAAATAATAGATTAAAATAATACATATATAAAATATCAACATTTATTAGAAAAAACCCATTAATTCAATTCAAAAATATAACCTACGAACGTGACACAAAAAAGTATCACTATTACCACTTTTTTTTCGATTTGACATTTAACGTGATTTTGCGGCAACATGGCAAATTTATGCGAATGGTTGAGGGTTAGAAGGAAAAAGAAAGAGAGAGTGAACACAGTTGGCAACGTTGCACCAAAAATAGGGAAGTACGATTATCGAGCGTAAAGATGCGTTATGTGTTTCTCTATCTTTATATTTTATTCCTATTCCTTCCTCTTCTCCCCCTCTCCACCTTCCTAGTTACTTCATAATTTTTTTTTGAGTGAGGTTAGTTTGTTGATGATAGTAAAAAAAAACGACAAATAATTATGTTGAAAATATTTTGAATTTTATAATGTTTTATTTTTAAATATTTAATCCTGAAAATATCAGATAAATCGTATATTTTGTGAAATATCTTTTAATGCTTACGTTAGTTGCTGAGTTGCCATTTTGAAATGGAGTGTATATAACCCCATTTTTTTTTTGCTTTCTCTTTATTCAAATATTAGATGTAGCAATTAATTATATTTATTTATAAAGTATTATAAATTAATTTTCGAAATAGTTTCCATTATTTTTGATGATTTTGTTCATATTTTAATCAACCGTTGAATAATTCGACGAAAAACAATATGGCGGTTTTGATGCAATGAATTTTAATATGAAGTCATCGAATTAATTACTACACCTAATATAGTTTGAATATGCATTTATATTTGAGTTATATGGTTGCATAGAAAAACATTGAAACTCAATAGATAGAAGTCATGGCTTGAATTATTTGCATAACGCAATGTTACATAATGATTGTAATTACAAGAGGAACTAGTGTCATGCATCCGTGCAACGAATAGATAGATGAAGATAGAAGTTCTTTTGATCAATTACTATCATCATTCTATCGTTGAAAATTCTTTAGAATATTATCAATATATTTAATCGTTCTTTCATGAGTAATTTAAACAAATCAAATTGTTCCTAGATATTGTGAACACAAACTTGGGAAAAAAAGAGATGTCTTTTTCTCTCTTTTTTATTCTTTTCTTATTTCTCGAGGTTAAATCAAATTGTTGTTCAAGGACAGCCACCTAGTTTTCTAGTTAGAATAATCATTATGCCAAAAGAGCGATGACATTTACCTAGTTTTTACGTTTTTGCGTGACGAGACTATTTTTGTGCTTTATTTTTTTATTTATTTTTCTTGTAATTTAATTTTTGTACTTTTTGGTGTTTCTTTTTTTATTCAATTAATGTAAACGTAAAATAAGAAACTCTGAACGCCGAGTTAAATGATAAATTCTGATTAATCTCGAATAGATTTTTTTTTTCCTCGAAAGAATATATATATGTTCAATGTCCACAGTTAAAGACGAGAAGATTATCGTATAAGTGGTTATTGCATTCTTCCTACACACGTTTTCAGTGACGTCATTATAGTATAGACAAACAGTTCGACAGAAGTTACAGTGAAATCATTTAGTCGCTTATAAGGCAAGGAATGTCGAGTGTATTATCGCTTATTCTGGGTGAAAACTGAACATTTATTATTCATCTGCATAATCGAAACGTTCTGTTTACTAATGTTGTTTACCCCCAACGTACCACCGATTTGATTTCAAAATGTATTGAAACAAATATATCAAACATTTGATTAACAAACAAATTGAATTTTTAAAAATGTAATTTAAACAAATTTTTTACATTTTCTTTCAAAAGTTTAATGGTAAGATGCATATATTAGAATGACCGGAAAGTAATGTCGTTTCTACATATGCATATTTTTATATTTTAATTAAAAATCAATTGATTTTTATAATATCATATTTGATATTATAAAATTTGCATATTAGTTAAAAAAAAGATTGCTGACAACAAGGTGTGATTATATTATAATAAATACAAATTTGTTCAAAATTTATTCGTTAAAATTTTAGGTTAAAAAGCGTTATTACTTTCTTAATATTTCACGATCGAAAATGTTTCACGACTAATTTTCCACAATTTTCCGAGACCTTCGCGGTTAATTTGGAAATTAGGTAAATTCCACGAGATTTTCGTCGGACACGGATCATATAAAAGCTTCGACGTTATATTTAGTGTTGAGTCACACGCAGTAGTATATTACCAGCTCAAAATTACATTTTCCATTCTTCTAATATACAATTAGATTTAATATCATTTTTTGTTGCTAATTCATTCTAATGATTTTCATGAAAAAATAAAACAAAAAGATTGGCTAAAATTTTAGTACTCTTATATCTTCGATTACGTTTTAATAGGTTAACTAATGGAATTTACTACTAGAGTCAACATTTTTCTATATAATATAGGTATCATATTATATTAAAAGATAGTAACAGCACTGCTTAATAGAATACGTGCATAGTTATGCATTTTTTCTTATATTTAAAGTTTAACCAAATTATATGTGTACGTATTTATCTTACAGAAGAACGAACCAAGTTGACAGGACGATACTTAACCTTGATAATGCAGCTGCATAGAATTTAAAAAAAAAATCATTGTCCTGTCAACTTAGTCTCGATCGTGTTGCGAATCGTGTGTCGTTTAACAAATGATATTTAACAAGTCAATTTGTGATGTATTTAAATATAATACTTGTTTTTTTTTTTTTTGGAGGAAAGAATTGTGGTATTAAAAAGTGTATATTTTGATAATGTTTCAGGGCTTCCCTTTTGACGACGACGACGATTTTGGTAGACGTACCGATATACGAGCACATTTGGATGACCTAGCAGCTCGACATCCAGAGTTTGCGGATCATCTTTTAGGACCGCCTTGGGGTGATATTCCGTTCCGAGGATCTACGTATAATAATCAACGTCGTGGTTCAGGGAACGGTGGTAGCAGTAGTTATCCAAATTATCCAGACGAGGACGCTAGAAGCCAAGCTAGTGGGAGTAGTGCTACTAGCGCTGCGAGTGGTGCAAGTGGCGTGAGTTCGCACGGTGATCCAGAGTCTTCCTCGTCATCGTCATCTAATCGTTCGAAAAATCCGCAATACAAACAATCGCATAGGGAAGATAGAAGAAATCCTATTCCGCAATACGGTTTACGTAATACCGTAGACATAGGACAACATCATCGTGACAATATGGAGAATTCCGAGAAGGATTCTCGTGGACAACGTTCGATGTCAGCGCCACCAGAAAATAGACAACAAACAAATCTGCAGCAAGAGCAAGATAAATCTCAGCAGCAACCAACAACAGGACAACGTTACGTTTCTAGAGTTGATATAACACCGCAGCATAATCAGCCGCAATCTTCTCCTTCTCAGCAACAATCTTCCCCGGCACCTCCACCACCCCCAACTCAACCATCACAAGGCAATGTTAGGCATATACCAATATTTGTAGAGGGTCGTGACGAGCCAGTTATTTCAAAGAACATAGATGCACCTTTCCAAAGACAACAATCACCACCGCAATTTCACAATTCACCACATTTCAATAAACCATCGTCTTTCTCAAATCTAGGTTTCGGACCTAGACAATGGCGACCACATTTCCAAGAATCATTTTATAATCCAAATTCGTCTTTTGATCATTCACCGACTCGTCGTACTCAATCGCCGAGTTATCAACAACCTAAACATTATGCTGAGAGACAACAACAACCGTCAAGAAATCATCAATATGAGTCTCAACCTCAAGAATATCATCAGCCTCGACAGAGAGCGCGTCAGCAACAGGAACCAAAGCCACATCCTCAGCAACAGACAGCACCCGGTCCACAAGCTCAACAACAAGAAGCACCTAAACATGTACCAAAGCAAACACTACCTAAAGATCCACTTGAGAGAGTAGCTTCGGTACAAAAGGAAGTTGATTCTCTAGCTGAACAAGTTAAACAGTATACCGGAAATTCTCGCAAGGACAAACAATACATGTTCCTGGACGAGATGCTGACAAGAGAATTGATTAAATTGGATGATATAGAAACAGAAGGACGAGAAAATGTACGTCAGGCACGTAAAAATGCAATTAGAACTATACAAGAGACGATAAGTCTATTGGAATCCAAAGCACCTTTACCTGGACAAGAACAATCCCAGGAAGATTCACAATCTATGCAAGTGGAACTATATCAAGAACAAGATAAAGAAAATCAACCATCAAATGAACCAATGGATGTTGATCAAAACAATGAACAGAATATGCAATCAAACGAAGCAATCCCATTGCCTCCTGGACCTTCCTCACCAAAAACTACTACTGAAAGTAATGAAGGAACAGTTGCGGTTGCTCAAATAGAACCACAAAATGTATCAACTGAAAATCAGCAAACGGAACAAAAACAAGAAGTTCCACCTGCTGCAAATCAAGCAGAACAACAAGAACAACAACAACAACTACAACAAGAGGCTGCAGTAGTCGCTGATAAACCATCGAACGAAAACACGAATAACATCACCGAAGTAACGATGCAAATCGATTCCTCGGCGCCAATGGAAGTGCAAGAGAAAGTAGAAAATGTCGTAGAAGAGGAAAAGAAAGATGAAAATCAAAATGTATCAAAGGAAATCAAAATGGTGGGAGAGAGCGTCGAGCAAAAGTCTACGGAAGAACAGAAACAAATTTCGGACAGTCAAGAAAAGACTAAGTCAACGACTAAGTTACCTTTGTCACCGAAAACTGCAAAAAAAGCAAAGAAACTAGCTGCACCGATCTCAGAAAAAGCGATACCTTTACCACCACCTGAAAGTACGGAAGCTAATGCAAAGTAAACAGAAAAAAAAGAAAAATGATTTATTTGTAAATCATATTTCGTTCGTTGACCATTGAATGGCGGGTCCCATGATTATTTGCTTGAACAAACGCATACACGTTTCTAAATATAAGAAACGAAACATCTTTGCGACTCTTCGCCATCTTGGTTTTTCTTATCTTCTTTTCTGTTTTTTTTTTTTTTAATAGCATGAATTTGATTTAGGGAACGGAACTGATCGTCGTTGAATCTGCTGGTTACGACAGATATACGAATATCGTGTTTTACACGTTAATATTATTTTCTTCTCGTTTATTTTTACTATCATTGTCCTTCGATAAACAAATTAATAATAATAATCTTTCAAATAGAATTCTCTTTTGTTCTTTCAATGAAATTGTCTTTTGCCATAATGAAATAAATGTGTTTCTCGAAGGATTCGACTTATTTTTATCAGTGTGTATAGATATACACACACACATATATATATATTTGTTCGAAGTGTCAGAAAAGTATTATTTGATTTATATTTCTGATATAATTTTTTTTCTTTTCTTTTTTTTTTTTTTTTAAGAAAATGCGTATTGCATAAGCATGTGCATGAGTATAAGATTGATACATTAAAAATTGGTATACTTGAAATAGGTACACCATCTATAAACTATTCAAAATGCTTATATATATATATATATATATATATAACAATTAAAAAAAAAAGAGAATTTATTTTTATGTTTCAATATTTGCAAATATTTATTTTCTTTTTCTGATAAATAATAATTGAGTAATTTTTATTTTGAAAACCTAGTAGAGGGTATTTCTCATATTCCATCCAATAGCAATGCGACGTTATTTTCTTATCAAAAACTGTCTATTGATTATGACGATAAGATGGTGCCTTGTCAAGTATCGTTAAACTTATTTAGAAGAAAAAAGAAGTAATGTACTCTAATATACTTTTTTATTTGTATTACTTACCAAGAGTTAGGTAAAGTAATACATATATACATATATATATGTATACGTACATATGTGTGGATTCGTTTTCGAAGATCATTTCTAGAAAAATCGAAGAATAAACGAAAATCAAAATGGCGTTCTTTTTTTTTACGATATAAAAATGATATTATTTATAAAATTAAATCAATCAATAATTCATCGAGACAAATTTATAAGGATACATATGAAACATAATAGTTATAATAATATTAATAATAATTAATAAATAATTACAAGAAAAATATAGAAAATCTAAACGCCAACGTCAGAGATCACCCGGTACGCTTTAGTATTACGACACGCACATTGTAAAGTATATAAACTATATATTATTAATTAATGTTATTATTTATAATTTATTGTGTATGCTTGCATTGTATTGAAAGAGTGAGAGAGTGAGAAAGAGTTTTAAAAGAATTTTCAAGCCCAATCGTTCCTGCGGCTTGCTTTGTATGTGTCACCCATTGTAACAGAGTATGCGAATACGAAACATGTACATACATACTATATATAAAAAGAAATTTATATGTATGCGTGTGTGTGTTCGTGAAGGAAACTGTGCTGCATCATCTCGTTTGTTGTCCAAAAAAAGAAACAAATCAAAACCCACAAATTTTCATATTTAAATTCGAATGACGACAAAATTTTTAAAGAGTGAAAGAAAAGAAAAAGTAAATTAAGATCAAAAAAAAAAAAAAATCGGACCGAGGGGGATGATTTGCACGGTTTTTATGGTTCCTTGTTCATGGTGATACTCAATTCTTTTTATTGTCTCTTTTTGTTTTATTTTTATTTTTTATTCTTTTCTTCTTCTTTCTTTGTCCCTGTATGACGTTTAAGTTAAAATCGTAGGGACAAAATATTGTCTTTAACCAGAAATTTTGTATTTTTTCTGAGCAAATGTGTGTGCTAGACTGAGGAGAGATGAATGCGTCTCAAGATTTTGCGAGAAAGATATATATATATATATAAATATAAATATATATATGTGTCGCGAAAAGAATGGTGTATTGAAAATAAAAAAAATATATGAAAAATTACGAAAAAAAAAAAAAATAATAATAATAATAATAATAATTACAAAATTAATGAATGTGTAATAATTTGACGAGTAAATGAAATTCAATGAAAATACGAACATAGAATTAATTTATAATAATAATTTATATTAATAAATTAATAATGAAACCCATTATATATATATATACATATAAATGAAAAGTAAGTATAATAGAATAAATAAGTTTTTTTTTGGTATTATCTTTTTTTGAGGTAACAAAATCCAATAGAAAAATCAAATGGCGTATAATGGAGAAGTGAAAGAGAAAAAGAAAAATATGTCGGACAGAAAATGTCAGTAAAAAAAAAAAATTGTAAGCTAATACCAGTCTATCGAATATAAAAATAGAAGTTGATTTAAATATCAAGTGTGCCAAAAGGTGTTCGATGATCGTCACTCGGATCAACGTTTCCCCCCCCCCCTAACGGAATTTTTTAAAAGCTCCATTTTTCTTCTCTTTTTGTTTCATCTATTTATTAATTTATACATATAAATAATACTTTCCATAATTTATAAAATTAAAAACTAGTTAAACATTTAAACATATATCATTTTAATTGATTAATTGGTTAATGTTTTCCTTTTTCCATTATATAAAATGGTTGCTGATTTGATTGGACATTTCTTGCTTCTCTCATTGTTTTAGAGAAATATGAAAACGCCAACGACCTGCGAATAACAACATCCGGCACGTGCAAAAGTATCGTTCACTGCCAAATTCTTTAGAATTGTTTTATTATGGCCTCATCCACACACACGTTTGGGGAAGTCCCAATGAGCAATCGACAATCACAAAGGAAAATTTTTTTATTACTCCCTACCCCGAATGCGAATTATTTGGCATATGTGTATACGTATAAAAATATATACACATATGTGTTAAAATGCTTCCGCCAAGCTTTTTACTACGTTAGTTTCGTTTTACAGAAATATCCAAAGTTCGAAATATTCAATAGCGAATTTGTTTATTGTACGTTTTACAACTTTTCAACGAATTTCGTTCGTTGGCTATTTAAAAAGAATTGTTTTTTATTCAATAACGAAATAGAAGATATTTTTCTTGTTATATATTCAATTTGTAATCTTTCAAAAAATGTTTTAATTTTTTTTAACAAGATTTAAGTATATTTTTGATCACGTATTCGGAATTTTCAAGATGGCGGCCATTATTTCGAACATTCGTATTTATTATAGCTGTACATTTTATTAAAATGTGAAGATTAGACATATTAATATTCATTTAATGATGAGAACATTTAGAAGAATAGTTTACAAAAATGTAAGTATTTATTTTTAATTAAAATGTCTCAAAATATTTTTATAATTACGTAAAAATAAATTTACAATCGTGATTGAACGATTAACACGCATAATTAAATCACAAAATCAATATAAATATAATTTTATAAATCACTTTCAGAGATGTAATCTTATTAATCTCAATTTGATATCATTGAGAAGGATAATACTCTAAAAAAACAAAAAGATAATTAAAATAAAAAATGTAAACAAGAAAAATTGAAGTTATAAATATGTCTGAAATAATTTGAACAAATTACTTTCCAAAGCTGATTCTTATCTTCGTACCATTCGAAAGATTTGGCATGGCTAAGCAAAACGACAGACCTAAAAATAGTAAGCAGCGCTTAGACTGTTAGAAGTAAAATGTTTTTGCGTCGCGACGCCCGTACTCAAACGTCGTATCTTTTCTTTCTTTTTTTTTTTCTTTGGGGAATCCCGTAATTCCCGATCAAACATGTCGAAGTATATTCAACGATTACTGAAGTTTTCACTGAATAAGTTTTATCTTTTCTGTAAGATAATTTGTTAAAATAAACGATGATCACATATCGGGATTGTGAATTTGATTGATTAAATGCGAAAATAATTATCACTTCAAAATGTAGACATTTATAATCATCATTTTGTTTTTTGGGTATAATACAATAAAATTATTCAAGGGATTGGTTTCTAGAAAAAAAAAAGTAATTTATATTTGTGTGTATATTGTTTGATAACATTTTAATAATAATATTATAATTTTAAAGCAAACTATTGTATATTTTGTTCATTAACATTGTAGCAAAAAAAAGTTTATTTAAATATGATAATAATAATCTTGATGAATTCTGACGTAATACAAATATACATAACATGTACAGCAATCACAAATATTTTAAAAAGCAAATCGATTATCGTTTCTCATATTGAGAGCTAAACATAAGTATAAAAAATATTTACGAAGAAATAGCTTTCGCCTTTTTTTTTTTTTTAAAGTACATCTATAATACTTAATATATTTAATAAGTTAATGTAGATCAAAGATAGCAAAGTTTGTTTCAAGTTTATAATTAGTTCTAAATGTTACAAGATTTTGTTTAGAATTATTTCATCAAATTAATTATCTTTTGAAAATCTTTGTTCTACGTTAAAGTACATAATTTTTCTATATGTAATTATCCTGTAAAATCTTGATCTTGATCACATTTATTGTTCACAGTGTGAGCCGTGTAAAACATATTATATTTAAAAGTGCACTTGTTTCTAAACTATACGAAATGATAAATATAAACTATAGAAAATAAGGAATATTATTATTGTAATGTTCAGTTATATAAACATATTTTAATTGTAGACTATAATCTTATTCAAAGTGACATTGTATAATTTTTTTTATGTCGTTCAATAAGCATGATTTTTATGATGATACAAAAAGCATGATTTTTATAAATATTGAAGCATTTATTATTATAATTGAAAATAATATTGCAATATTAGTTGTTTAAAAATGTGAACCAACCGATACGAGCATGCGTAAAATATGAAAAAGGTCCCAAATATTAAAAGGGCAAATATTTAGCTTTGTGCAATGAATACTTCGTGAAATATTTATTCTGGTATCATGCTGCCTGTATACTTCAAAGGCACTTTTTTGTGCTTTTTCATTTCAAAGTCATCGTGATTTTCTTCAAAGCACATCGTACAATAAATATCATCGCTACATCCTCTACATTTTACCAAGTCTCTTGTTTGATCGCACATAACGCAGACGGGTTTTTCTTCGTCTTCATCGTTGCTTGGTGTTCCAGTCTTAAGAAAAAAAAAAAAAGAAAAAGAAAAAAACAAATTAATTGAAATAATTACAAGATAAATTGTTTTCTTTAAAACTGTTTTACACGAATACCTCTACTTCCATTTCTTCAAGTTCATCCACTTCTTCATATTTTTTTTCGAGAGCTGCCTCAGCCAATGCTTTTTCAATGATCTTCTTCGTTACAGCATTCTCATCGTCCTCGTCAAAATTATTACAACTGTGACTCGGAGTTGAGTTCTATAAAATATTGTTAATTAATATTCAATATTTAATATAACAAAATAAAAAAACAAATTATTTGATTATATTGACTCTTCTTCTTACAGATCTGGAATTATTAATATCTTGTAGTGCTCGCAGTCTTGCTTCGATATCTTTATCAGGATTATTTTTAGAAGATAATTTAAGTCTTTCGAGATATTCTTTTATCAAGTCATCAGTTTTTTCTTGATCTGTTCTACTGTCAACCTTCTGAATCTAAAAAAAAAAACAACTTTCTACGTCATATTTTTTTACTTTAAATATTAAAGCATATGTTTAAAGATTATTATTGCAATTTACATTAGTTATTTTCTCTTCGGGTTCTTCATCTTTCAATATTGCCAATCTTCTTTTGATCTCTTCAACACTGGGCAATGGTACCTTATTGTCTTCTCCTTTCAATTTTCTTAATCGATCTACTATTTCTTGATCAGCAGGTTCCAAACCTGTTTTAAACTTATCCCAATGATTTGCATGAGTGTACATAACTATGGGAGGCTTAGATGGATTTTCCAATGAATCCAATCTGAAAAACAAAGTCAAATGGTTCATTTGATTTCAACATTGTATTAATTAATACATTAATATTTACTTTCTTGCTATGTCAATTGGTGCTAAAGGACCATCAGAAGTATCTGAGGATGGTGATTCCATATTGTTGCTTAATTTATTTATTGATTTATTCTTGTTGTAACAACGTCCACAAATCTTCTTTACTGCTTTATTTGGTACATTATGTTGATATTTCAGACACTTGCTACAATAGGAGAAACCACAAGTAGGGCAAGCATGCTAAAAAGTATTGTAATGAAACATGAAAGCTACAAATGATTATCTACAATTTTGTTAAATTTTATACAAAATATTGTTATATTTAAATATGAATATTTAATGTTAATGATATTAAAAATATTAGTAAGTGAATTATAACATAACCTATAATGATATATGTTAGACTTAACAATTTTGTTACTTACTTCTTTTTTAAAGAATGTAAACTTCGCTTCACACGTATTACACGACATTCTTTAATAAGTCATCGCTTTTTTTATACAACAATGTAAGAGACAAAACAATAATGAGAGTAATTTTCTTAAAGTGTTTTCACTTTGTAAATGAAAATATTTTGATATTAACCGATTACTACGCCACAAATAGTGAAAGTATTGCAATTTTATCTTTAATGTAAGATTACATTCAAGTAATAGAGAAATAGTACGATTGCAAGAAACATCAACGATCAAGATGACATTCGATTCATGACAAACAATTAATATTCTAATTTACCGACTATTAATAATGTTACTTAATTTGACAGCATACATTTTTTAATTCTTTACTATTATATTTTTCATATATTTAATTTATTGAATTAATTACTGTTTTAATTATATAATACCATATTAATTAATGTTACTTTTCGATTTTTTCATATTATTTTTAATATTGTTGATAATAACAGATCTCTATATTACCAACAGTAAATTTAAAGTTTTCTATTAAATGATACCAGAGATGGCGATACATGTAGAAATAATTTTTTGTCGTGTTTTCATTTCTATAAAATTCATTCATTCGAAGAGATATAAATCGTTTAAAAATTTAAAAACGGTAAAAAGAGAGAAAACTTTGTGTCTTGGTTTTTTATAATTTATAGTTGTATTTAATATAATGTCACGAGTCAAAGGAGATATAGCAATTAAAAACAATTCCTTTAAAAAATCTAAGGGTATCATAAATATTTTAATTATACATGTTTATTAATTTATATTTATAGTTTTTAATTATTTTTATATATTATAAAATATAAAATATTATATTTCTATTTGTTCCAAAAATTAAAATAGTCATTTGAAATCGTTATTTATTTACAGGTACTGGTCCTACACTCGTGAAGTTAATGATCTTTGATTTATGGCTTATTTATAAGGTTAGACAAATTTGCCGACACAGTTTTGAAGTATCACATACATTATTACGAATTATTATTTTTTTAGCAATTAGTACAGGTAAATTAAACAAATTTTTCTATTTTCAATACAAATTATAACATATATAAATATAATATAAACATTATATATATATATATATGTTAAATGTTTAATGTATATAATATTATATAAATTTTATTATAAAAATTATTTAAACTACAAAAATACGAATTTTTGAATATTTACCTTTCATTAATCTATACAGGAATATTATTTATATGTATACACTTGAATGCCAATATTAATTCAACTACTTGTGAAAAATACATTACAAGAAAAGAATCGAAGGAACATAATAATAGAATTCTTACTATTTCTGATCATTCTAAAGTCGAAACGGTATTATTAAAAGAAGAAATATCAAAGTTAAAAATGAAGGCTTTTAATCTCGACAAGATGATTCAAAAAATGGTCCATATAAATTATTTTAAGTAACGAATTACATGAATGAAGAAAATTTCATATTAAATTTAAGAAATATTTCTAGTAGATTAATTTTTATTATTTATTAATATTTTGTCTTTGTCACAGAATATAGAATTGAGCAACGTTCAGATGTCCTCGAAAAAAACACGTATATTCACATTTTGTATTTTTAATTAATCAAATTGTTTAACTATACATACTTGTATATTTTTATTGTAAATATGTTTGATTAGATTTAGAAATGGCTGATTTTGTCTCGGAGTCAGTTGGTGGGTCAGTGATATCAACGCCAGATACGGAATCATATTTTGAATCGAAAAATACTCAATTTCATATTTTCGGCATTCCAATATGGCGGCCGAATTATTTCACGCCGCGAAAAGTAATACAGGTATAAACTAACATATATATATATATAACTTAATTATTTGTTTTCAAAAAAATTTATAAAATTCTGATATTTTATAGCCTTGGAGTCAAGCAGGCGAATGTTGGGCATTCCATGGTTCTCATGGGAAAATTGTATTAGAATTGGCTGTTCTAGCTACCATAAGTCACGTGACTATGGAACACATACCAGTTAGTATATCCTTAACGGGAAAAATAGATTCGGCGCCAAGAAAATTTATTTTATTTGTAAGTTACTTTAAATAGTTTATACGTAGAAAAATGTGTAATAATTTTATAACATATATCTTTAGATTAAAAATTTATAATATTTGATTTTAAAATTATAATCATTCTATATATACAGGGTTATTACAAAGATCAATACATATTAATAGATACTTTTGAGTACAATATTCATGGATCATCAACGCAAACATTTCTCATCACCGTAAGTCTAATCATAAAGTAAATACATATTTCATATATAATGTTGATTGTAACTAACATTGACAATTTGTGTTCATAGAAACGTGAAATATTAAGTGTTCCTTTTAAAAGAGTCATGTTAGAAATACTATCAAATTGGGGTAATGAAAAATACACGTGTATATATCGATTTAGGATACATGGTAAATCTTATGAATAAAATTATAAACTTATATATATCTATAATGTAGAAAAATATTAATAACAATTATTATTATTATTATTATTATTATTATTATTATTATTATTTTATTATAAGAAATGAATAAACTATATTTTTCTTGTGAGAACATAAGTAAATATTTTCTTTGTCATTTTTAATAAGATTTTCATACTAATTGAAAACTCAAATAATTTGTTGATACTTGACCCTGTTACTTACGAGTAACGTCATACACGCTAATAAACTCATTACATTATTCTAACAATTTTCAAGAAAAATCTTGTAAGTTACATAAAACTATGTATCTCTAATTTTCATTTGTTATCCCTACTAATGTACTCATTTTTTTTTTTTCTTGAAACAAATTTTGTATATTAAGATTGGAAATTTCCTAAAATTAATTATATTTTTGTTCTTCACGTGAAATAACTGGATTAACACGAATAAATCTCGTGTTTTGAGTAAACGATTAAAATTTCGTAGTATTAATGGAGAAGAATAAGTATGACAAAATGATGATCATGATTTACGAACATCTGTGTGTATTTAATACAAATATTTTAATATTTATTTATATTATACATACATACATACATATATACAGGATGTATATTAAGAATATTAAATTTTTGATTGATTTTTAGAATTAAAAGATAAATGATGATTGTTTAAAACAACGTGACAATATGTAATAATTATTAATATATGATAACACAATAATAATTATAAATATTGTCCATGTATAAAAATAATAATGATGATAATAATACTGTTAATAATAAAAATATATATATATATATATATGTGTATGTATGTACACATCATAATTCATAAAATTTGTTCTAACTTTATTTTATCTAATACTAATCTCAAGATATCTTAGTTTATTCTCTTTCCATATCATTGTATTATATCGCAAAAAATGTAATTCATTTTATTGCAGTTTTGATATGCTATTAATTTTGTAAGATGTTGGAAGTTACTTCTAGATTTTATCATGGATCGTGGTATTACCTTATAAATACGCTTTTATTATTTTATGATCTTAATCTAGCCTTCTAAGTTGCATTAAAAAAAAAAAAAAAAGAAAATAAAACGAAGAAAAGAAAATGCTTCAAATGTATCATACAATTGCGTATGTATGTGCGTATATTTGTGTGTGTGTGTGTGTGTGTGCGCGCGTGAGAAAAAAAATATAATAACTTAATTATAAAATTGGGAGTATATAGAAATCGAAAAGAGAAAGTATAACTTACAGTAATCGAAAAAATAAGTATTATTCATTCAAAAAATATGTTTACACACATGTACGTAAAACATATTGATGAAATCATTATTATCTTAATGTATAGTATCAAAAAAAAATATTTATATAATTATTATCGATCAATTAATTGTTTAACTGGTCGTTCATCAATAAAATATTATTTATTTATTTATTCACGTTGATTTATAAAACGTATGTACACTTTTATTTCAATTTTATTTATGAATTTTTTTTTCGGAGTTATTTATTTTGATAAATATGACGTATAAAATATGTAACAGTTAATATGATATATAAAAGAGAGAGATGAAAAATTATATTATTAGATTTATTGGTGAATTACTAGAATATATTCTTACCGTTATCGCCATATCAGGAAAAAAAAAAAGAATGTGTAAGAATGAGAGAGTAAGAAATATCTGACAGTTTTCTCACACCTACATCATAGCATGTAAACTCATGAAAACTTATAAAAGAGATTGGTTCGACACGATTCTGTCAGTAATTATTCGTATCTGCGTTCTCATACATGGTGTCCTTGTATGCAAAGTATTAAAGTAAGAAGGACGAGGTTAAAACATTATAAGGAATAAGTAGTGGTATTTAATTATTATCTCTTTCATAAAACTAACACATAAGATTGAGATAATAAGATAGAAAGGAAGTAACAGTCAAGCAGTTCAAACGTTTCCAATTCAAATCATTTTCGAACGTGCAAAGGTACGGTTTACAATTCACAATCGTACTCGAATGTTTGATTAAAAAATAAGGAAAAAGAAAAACTCATTGTTCAATTGAAAAAAAAAAAAAATAAACAAGTGAATATCAGTGAATATTTGTGAATTGAAATTAATTGTTTTAGATGTTAAATTAAAACAAAACAAAAAATGAAATATAAAAAATATTCGTAATAAATATTCATAGTTTCTCAAGATGGGAAAATTAGTGTCTGACGAAGTACACGTGAGTTTATAAACTACATATATCTTTTTTATGTATTAAATATTGTTAGTTTATTTTTATTTATTTATTTTTTTTTTATAAAATAAGAACAATTAATTTTGTAGAATACGAGTGGTATTGTTAATGAAGGTTTTCGATTGGAAACTATCGAATTGGAGAATGGAAAAAGTAATGATTCCAATATTCAGAAGATTAATAATCTTACTGATGAACAAGATAAAAACACCATAGAAATTCATGACACGGTATAGACATAATTTTAATATTTTTATTTACAAAAAAGAATATGTGTTTTTCTAAAAGTTATTCATTGTTTTTTCTAATAACTTTTTCACATTTAAAAATTTTTTTTTTTTAATTTTTAATAATATATTTTTTTAGAATGAAGTGAAAAGACAAGCATGGGGTGGTGGATTAGATTTTTTAATGGCCTGCATAGCCACATCGGTTGGTCTTGGAAATGTTTGGAGATTTCCATTCACAGCTTATGAAAATGGTGGTGGTGCATTTTTAATACCATACATTATTGTTCTATTGTTTATTGGTAAACCATTTTATTATTTGGAAGGATTGTTGGGTCAATTTACGAACAAATCTTGTGCGAAGACATGGGAAATGACACCAGCCATGAGAGGTTTTTTATATAATTATAAAAATATAATATATAATAATATTAATTATAAAAATTATAATTATTTAATTCTATTATTATTATTTAATTATAAATTAATTAATTATAAAAGTATAATAAAATACATGTTTTTTTTTTCTAATTCCATAAATCTTAAAATCCATAAAATATTTATTTTAAATAATAATAATAATTATTAAAAATTATATAATATTAGATCATATATATATAATTGATAAAATATTAACTTTAATTAATAATAATAAATAAATTTGAAATAAAGATTATTTTCATTTCTAGATTAGAATATATTAATCTTGATACCATTTATAGGATTAGGATATGGACAGGCTTTCGCAGCATTCGCAGTTGTGTCGTATTATTCAAGCTTGATGGCCTTGACTATTTATTACTTGATAGCAAGTTTTCAATCGGAATTACCGTGGTCGTTTTGCCGTGATGAATGGAAAGGACAATGTTTAGATTCCATTCTAAACGATACGTCAATCAATAATACTACCATACGTCAAAGTTCAGCAGAATTATATTTTAGGTAAACACTTCAAATTCTCTGATCAAATTCAAAATCTATAATCTAATTTGATTAGTAACAT
This sequence comes from Polistes dominula, assembly GCF_001465965.1. Next base: position 427,162 of record NW_015148995.1, on the reverse strand, counting down.
TTGATTTATTTAATTTTTAGAAAAATCGTTTTGAAAGAATACGATTCAATAGAAAATGGTATCGGTACACCGTCCTGGGAACTTGCAATTTGTTTATTGGTCAGTTGGTTTTGCATATTCGGTGTACTTTGTCGTGGTGTTAAAAGTACAGGAAAAGCTGTATACTTTTTAGCAATATTTCCATACATTATGATGATAATATTAATGGGAAGATCGGTAACTTTGGATGGTGCAATCGATGGAATATTATTTTTCGTAACACCAAAATGGGATATGTTATGGAACCCAAACGTTTGGTATTCAGCTATAACTCAATGTTTCTTTTCATTGTCTGTTTGCTTTGGACCAATTTTGACTTATTCCTCGTATAATAATTTTGGTCATGGTGTTAGCAGGTAAATAAATATCTCACCATAGTTTTTAATCCTATCTCAAACATATTCCAATAATAATAATTCAACATTTATCTGAATTTTAATCGTAAAAGGGACGTAATGATAGTAACAACATTGGACACATTTACCAGTTTGATGGCTGGTTGTACAATATTTGGAATACTTGGAAATTTAGCTCACGAAATGGGTGTTAGTGATATATCCAAAGTAGTTAAAGGTGGAACTGGTCTGGCATTTATCTCATATCCAGAAGCTTTGGCTAGATTCGATGTTGTTCCTCAACTTTTCGCAGTATTTTTCTTCGTCATGATGTTTGTCCTTGGTACTGGAAGTGCTGTAGCACTTAACGGTGCCATCGTTTGTATATTCTGCGATCATTTTCCAAAAGTTAGCCAATGGATCGTGGTTTTACTTATCAGTATCGTTGGTTTTCTCATTGGTCTTATTTACATCACTCCAGTAAGTAAATTTAATTGAAAATATAATTAAATAATAAAATAATAATTATATAACATTTATTTTAGGGTGGTCAATGGTTCGTAACTTTGGTCGATTACTATGGGGGAACATTCGTTGCTATTATCATCGGTGTCCTTGAAATGATTACGATATTTTGGATTTATGGTTTATCCAATTTTTTAAATGATATTGAATTTATGATAGGAACAAGGCCAAATTTTTATTGGAGGTTTTGTTGGTCAATCATCACACCGGTATTAATGATTGTAATACTGATTTATACAATTGTTTCTTATCAGCCACCGACGTACGATGGTATGCTTTTTCCAGATTATGCTTATGGTTTGTATAAATAGAATTATTTGATTAATATGTATTATATCGATTCAATTTTATTGATCTAATTAAAATAACATTATTTTAGGTATCGGATGGTTCCTTGTTTTCATTGGTATCGGTTTAATGGTTGTTTGGTTCATTTACATATTCATGAAAAATATGTCAACGTCAATTATCGAAGTAAGCTTGATAAAAAATATTATGAATGAAAATTATTTGTAATATTATTTTTAATATTATTTTTAGACATTGAAAACATCTTTAAGACCATCGGAGACAAAGTGGGGACCGAACGATCCTGCTACGAGAAGAAAATGGCAGGATTTCATTTACGAAAAAAAATGTCGACCTCCTAAATCGATAATCGAAATTTATTTTAGATAATATTATATGTATTTATGATTTAAATTTAGATATGATTAAGATACGTTTGTATGTGAATATTAAAATTATTCATTATATATATTCTAACTTTACTCATATTGAGTTTAAATCAGTTTGTACATAGGTATGGCATCGAGAAGAAATTTTTACGGTTGAGAGATGAACATAATTGGAAATGTAAATGATGAAAAAGATGATTATCCAGTTAAATTGTCAGAATATACAAGAAAATGATTGTACATGCAATTTATTTTTAATGATTATTACATAAGTATCATCATTTAGTTTTAACATTTTCATCGATAAATATTTTATTATTTTTAATAATCATTTAAAACATCATTTTAGTACGAAGTATTTATAAATTGATGAGAATATATTTTTTGTTGTTTTTATAATTATTTCATTGTTAATTTGTTTTAACATTAATTGTAAATAAATTTTTAAAAATGTTCTACGAAATCTTCGAACATTTTTTTCTCTTCTTGATATATAACAATATTTTATATTAATTTATTTGAATTGTTATTAATCATTTATTCAACACAATAATATTAATCATTAAGTACAATACAGTTTGTGTTATCTCAAGCATAAAATAATTTCATTGAGGTTGAAGTCATTAAAGAAATATATTTACAATTTTTACTTATCTTTACGACGGAATTTACAAAACATGAAATTAATTCTGATAAGAAAATCTTATTTTATTATTCTTTATAATCATCTTTCCTTCATCTCCTTTACTATTATCGTTTATACATAAAAAAAAAATGTATCTTATTAGATTGAATATTGAAATAGAACATTATCACGATTATTGAATTCTATGCGTAGATTCAACTTTCGAAGTATGAATCATTTGATACGATCCTTCGATCGTGTTACGTGGTTTTTAAAAAAAATTTACATATATATATATATATATATATATAAATCAATAATAAAAAAGTAAAAATATAGGTCGAATAATGTATAATAATTATTTGTTATATTAATAATTCATTAATTAATACAATAAAGTTATTTTTCTATATTCTAAATTGTATATAATTGTAATATATTGTATAATTATTTTTTATAATAATTAATTATTTAACATGATAAAGTTATTTTTCTATTCTCTAAATTGTATAATAATTATTTTTATTAATAATTAATTATTTAACACAATAAAGTTATTTTTCTATTTTTTAAAATTATATAATTAGAAAAAATTGGAATTATTTATCAAAGTCATTTAAAATTAAATCAAAAATTTAACAAAAAAAAAAAAAACAAGCTTAATAACTAATCAATATTTTAGAATAAAGATTATTTATTTGAAAATAAAATATGTATAATGAAAAATATTATTTTTTCTATTATAATTTTAAATCGTTAGATTTATGATTACGAAAAGTTGCAACTTAATTGAGTTTTTAGTTGTATGCGAAAAGAATCAAATATCATTTAGGTACATGTATATATATGTATATATATGTAGTGTAATCATCATTAGTATGAATCTAACAATATATATTGACAAATACAGACAGTGAATGTAGTACTTGTTAAATGTAAACGAATATACGAAGTGAAAGAGATTTACTAAGCAGTCTCTCAAGTTCCGTCAACTTGTTAAGACGTATGTTTATATTTTATCGAGAAACGAAATAAATCAAATATAACTTATAAGTGTTAGAGTGTATTTTATGTATATGTGTGTGTGTATGAGTGAGTGTCCGCTTATTGAAAATCGCGTGCGTGTTAGTACGCCAAGAAAAAATTATGCGCCAATCCAAACCAAAGGTTCGTCGAACTACGTTAATCAATTATGTTTGACACTTTCACTTATTATTAAATTTAGAAAAACTATTAATTAAATAAAATGTCAAATTAAATCGTTCATTTCATATTTTAAGTAAATTTGTTAACATCAAACAAAAATGATTAATAATTAATCAAACATGTTTGATACTTTCACTTATTATTAAATTTAGAAAAACTATTCCTAATGAAATCATTAATTTCATATTTTAAGTTAAGTTGTTAACACATCAAACAAAAATTATTTGTTCAACAAAATTTTATTTCAATTACGAGAGCATTGAAATGGGTGACAAATATGTTTGATGGAAAATTGTCTTTTTATTTTATATTTTTTGATTATTTTTTTTATTGTATATTTTTTTTTTTCTGGTATGGAAAATATTTATTTGATATTTTATGTTATTATAATATAAATTATGTTATTTATTTTTTATTTAAATTTAAAAGTATTTTCTATACTCTTTTTTTTTTTATTTTATATTTATTGAGTTATATTTTTTTTTCCGATATGGAAAGTATTTATTTGTTATTTTATATTATTTTTGGCAATATACATATATATATATATATATTTTTTTTTAATTTTAATTTAAAAGTATTATACTAATTTAATTTATAATTTTTCTTTTTTTTTATGTTCTTTAAAAATAAGAGTCATGTATTTTTATAGGACATTAATATTAGTATGACAAACATGATACAATTGTTAATCCGTGTAAGGTCGTCGAAACGTTGATTGTATTATCTCAAAACATTATTCGTACTAAAGAAAATTTAATAATGATAAATTCTACGAATGAGATTGTTTTAAGACCGTACACGATCATAAATTCTACTAATAATTGTTCTTATTCATGCTTATACTTTTTATTGAAAGTAAATAATGTAATCATTTAGAAACAAAGAGGATATAAAATCCAGTTAATTGTGTAATAATCTACACTTGCGTAATTTTAGCAATGAAAAATTAGCATTAAGAGGATTTAACTGGATAACTTTTCTTCACAAAGGCTGATAAGAATTGTAAATGAATGATGTTTCTAATTTTGATATTTTATATTTTTACAAGGATGTAAAATTAAAGTATATTGAGAAACAGAAATGAAATGAATTAAAAAATTAATTTTTTATAGGATAATGACATTGATAACGAAGGGACACCCGGTATATACACTTTATCTGTTATATCAGACAGTAGAAATAATCTCGATATTGGGGTAAGTTCAGAGAAACAATTAAATAATTTATTTAAATTAATATATAAATATTATATATTATTTTATTTGATGTAAAAAAGTATTTATTGTCAAAGTTTATAAAATAAAATGTAATACACAGGATGATCCAAAAATATTGAAATAATTTACAAAATTAATAAATTATTTTTACCTTAATTTGTTATTCAAAGTATAAACAAGTATCTTACATTTAAAAAAAATAAAACTAATTAATTTAAAACAAAAAATCATCAAAATTTTTGGAATATCCTATTTTATTTATTATAAAATTAATTTATAAACATTGTTGAAAGTTAATAATATATTTTGTAATTTTGATTTATCGCGTCGTAGAATTCAACGACGGTGTTGGTGTCCGATCAAAAGGAGAAAGAAAGAGCTAAGTGGGGAAGTGAATTAGAATTTTTAATGTCATGCGTAGCTTTTTCTGTTGGCCTTGGTAATGTTTGGAGATTTCCATATACGGCATACGAAAATGGAGGAGGGGCTTTCCTAATACCTTACATAATAGTATTATTTATAATAGGAAAGCCAATATATTACATGGAAATGATTTTGGGACAATTTAGTAGCCGTTCTTGTATTGACATATGGTCAATATCACCGGCTTTCAAAGGTCATGACAAAAATTTATAAAAATACATATATTAGGTTATTAAACTATGAAATATGTCTGATTACTCAGATTATTTTCATCTCGAAATCAGACATTTCATATTTAATGACCTAATATAATATTCTTTTTTAAGGATTTTTGTACATTTCTTACAAACACTTTCTCACACCTATTCAATATTATCTTTTTGAATCAACAATAAATAATTTCTTGTTTTCAAATTAATTGGATTTGTTAATTTATTTATTTTGTAAAAATGTATTATTATATTATATTTTAGGTATTGGTTATGGTGTTACAATGGCAGTATTTGCAGTAGTCACTTATTATTCAGCACTTATGGCATTGATAGTATATTATATGATAGCAAGTTTTCAATCTGTACTTCCATGGTCATATTGTTGGGATGATTGGGGTGATATTTGTTTCAATAATACCTTAACGTCAAATCATACAAACATTGGCAACAAAAGCAGCTCGGCTGAATTATATTTTAGGTATTTATATTTAATTTCATTTATAATAAAACATATTTAATATAAATATGTCATAATAATATAAATATGTTTATTATGTATAATGTTTTTAATTATATTGTATACATAAACATACAAGTACAGTGTATGTACAATTTATTGTACAATATTGTACAATAAACGTACAATACGCAAACACATATTTTATTTGTTTATTCAGGAAAGTTGTTCTTAATGAAACCAATATTGACAATGGATTAGGATTACCATCTTGGAAATTAGTATTATCTTTGTTAGCAAGTTGGGCATTTGTTTATGGTGTAATTTCTAAAGGTGTTAAAAGTACTGGGAAATTTTCTTACTTTTTAGCTTTATTCCCATACATTATTATGATTTGTTTGTTAATAAGAGGTGTAACTTTAAATGGTGCCATCAATGGAATAATATTTTTATTCAAACCAACATGGAATAAAATCTTTGATCCATCAGTTTGGTATGCGGCTGTTACGCAATCATTTTTTTCCCTTGGCGTTTGTTTTGGTGCCGTAACCATGTATTCATCGTATAATAACTTCGATCATAACGTATCAAGGTAGGTTAAATAACTATAATCATTTTTGATTCATACAACTCGAACTATTTTCACGATCTGTATCTTTTTAATGTTAGGTAAAACATACCTCGAATGAAAAACATTGAAAAAATAAACAAATATTTTGACATATCAATCGTAAATATCAAATTTTATCTGCAGTTTTTGTAATAGATTTTTTGAACGGTTGCATCAGAGTTTAAAAGTGTAATTAACTTGAAACATCTTCAAAATATAGATTGCCTAATCTTAATGGCTATTCTATAGAATTTATATTCTATTATATATATATATATATATTATATAATAGAGTATATTCTTATTTTTTATATTTATATAAAATTTATATATTTATTTTTATATTTTGTATTTATATTTATATTTATATTTATATTATATAATAGAATATATTCTTATTTTTTATATTTATATTTTATATTTATTATATATTTTTCACATTATATATATTTCTATATATAAAATTTAGACTAAGAATTCCTAGGGAATTTATACAACATTCAAATTCTGTATATTAATCATAACATATACATATGATTGTATAGATATTTGAAAGATTGGTAAAAGATTTGATTAACAGATAACATATAGATATAAATATTATATCTATATAAATCTATCAATTAATATATACACGTATATATCTTTACTCTATCATTCAAAATAAATATACATTAATAAAAAAGACCAAAAAAAAAAAATATAATAAATACTGTAATACTTGTTTTTAATTACATCATCAAAAAATTGATCTATCTCGTAGATTATTAGATGTAAGATAACATTGATGATTAATTAATACAGGATGTGTAAATATATCTATCATCTATTTGATTTACAGAGATTGTTTGATAGTAACAACAATGGACCTTTGCACCAGTTTAATTGCTGGTACCACAATATTTGGTATACTTGGAAACTTAGCTTATGAAATTGGTACAGATGATATAAGTACTGTTGTAAGAGCTGGAACTGGTTTAGCATTTATTTCATATCCTGAAGCATTAGCAAAGTTCACGGCCGCTCAACAACTTTTCTCAGTATTATTTTTTCTAATGCTATTTGTATTAGGAATTGGTACTACTGTTGCATTCAGTGGTGTTATCATAAGTATCATTAAAGATCAATTTCCTCGTATCAGTCAATGGAAGATATCTGCTTACTTTTGTTTCATTGGCTTTCTTATCGGCATTGTTTATTGTACTCCAGTAAGTTTGTTTGTGTTTGTTGTTTTTGTTATATATAATATTTGTATGTCAAAAACAAATATTTTCTTTAATATATAAAAATAATTTCAATAATAAAATTAATAAGAATTATTGAATAATATAAGAATAATTTTTAAATAATAAAATTAATATATAATAATAATTTAATATAAAATCTTAAATAAATAAGTCTTCCTAACTGATTAAACAATTTTATTTATTTTTTCTTTATAACTTTTTAAATTATTTGTATTTTTTTTTTTTTTAAATTATATGATTACGAAAAAAATATATAAAAAATTAAATTGAAATATTTGATAAAAAGAATAATTTGTAATACCATTTAGTAACAAATTTTGCTTAATCTTTGGTAAATTTAATTAAATTTCTAATTTTTTGTTTTTTTTACAGGGTGGACAATATATTCTCAACTTGGTTGATTATTTTTGCGGAACGTTCATTTTAGTAATACTTGCGTCATTCGAAGTAATTGCGATATCCTGGATATATGGTATATGATTAAAATTCTATAGTAACGGATATATATATATATAAGTTCATAGTTTTTGTTTTCTTTTTCTTTTCCTCCTTTTACTTCATGTAAAAAAAAAAAAAAACATCATTTTTCACAGGTATAGATAATTTTATCGACGACGTTGAATTTATGTCCGGTACAAGGCCATCTTTCTATTGGAGATTTTGTTGGGGTATTTTAACACCAATATCATTGTTCGTTATTTTAATTTATTTTTTATGCAGTTATGCACCATTGACTTATAACAATGAATATTATCCTAATTCTGCATACGGTAAGTTTTGTTTTAATTATTTATAATATTATTTTTATAATATTTATACAATTTCTTGTTGATTATTTATTTTTTATTTATTTTTAGCTGCTGGTTGGATACTTTTGATTATAGGTGCTTCACAACTTCCCATATGGATAATTATTTCTATTTTAAATAATAAAAATGCACCATTGTCTGTCGTAAGTATTTTTTTTTTTTGGTTTTTTGTTGGTGTTGTTGTCATTTTTATTATATATTTTCAATTTGTATAATTATAATCATCTTATAGGCATTTATTGCGAAGAATGATTGGGGTCCAAAGGATAAGAAAAGGTTTAAAAAATGGAAAGATTTTAAAGAATCCAAAAGAATACAAAATAATTCTATCAATGAACGTACAAAATTCATTCAATTTTTGTTCGGTAGGCAATAAATAAGAAAAATATATTATTTATATGTAATAAATTAGGTTTACTTAAAACACAATGATATAAATGTTTGTTTTTGTCACAGAACAATATTGTTTCCAATTGTTGTTCATCAGGAAACTAATATTGAAAATCGTTTATTATTTAAATTTAATTCAAATCATCGTAATTTGTCGATTTACTTATTTTAAATACTTTTTAGAAATAATTGAAAGTATTAATATATAAATTATTATTATTATTATTATTATTATTATTATTATTATTATTCTTGAGTTACATACGAAATTATATTACATGTATAATTGTTTAAATGTTTATTTTTTTATTTTAAATTATTTTATACACGAACAAACAGTTCATTGTAGATCACAAGCTTTAAATTTAAAGCATATTTCAGTCTCTGTATTTTTATTTAAAAGAATATCGAGGACATATTTCATATTCTTTTTTTTTCCCCTAAATATTGTCTATTATGGTTCCAAACCAAAAATAAGTCGAATAGTTTGCGACCATCTCGATCGTTGTCTCTTATTTCTAATCTTCATTTTGTCTTCTTTGAATATTAACCATTCTTTACGATATTTCATTTCTTTCGGTCCCCATTGTGATGTTGGTTGAAAAGCTTTTTTAATTCTCTGTACAAAAAAAAAAAACAAACAATATAATTTAATTAAATGTTAAATTTTATGTTGAATTAATTTTATGTTTAAAGAAAAAAATAATAAGAATTGTTATAATATTAATAATATTGTTAATAATAGTATTATTATAATATTATAATTATTTATAATATATATATAGTAATATACTAATAGTAATATACTACTATAATACTATACTAATAGTAATATATTACTATAGTAATATATAGAGTAATATTACTATTATTACTGCTATTTAACTTACTAGTAAAATAAATACTAACACACAAATAACTCACTATTAACTAATACTAATTAACTATATACTATTACTAAGTAGTAATATACTATAATATAGTATAATATTATTATAATAATAGTATATTAATAATATTATTAATGATATTATTAATAATATTATTTTGTAAAAACAAATTAGCATAAAATTATTTATTATAATAATATTATAATGATACACTGTAATAAATATAATTTATTTTGATACTTAAAAGTATCTTCATTTGTTTCATTTAAATTATACTTAAATATTTAATAAAAATTAAACATTTTTAATATGACGTAACAGTTAAGATTGTAATGATAAGATGATATATGACTTGTGAATTAAAAATCATTGATAGATAATCAAATTAATCTTATCATATCTTAATTAAATTTCATTTATTTTGTATTATTTATCATTTCTCGAGAAATTTGATTACCAATCGAGATTTTATTCATAAGAAATAGATTAAAAATAACATACTTCTTTTAATGGTAAGTGTTTATTTTTGAGTATAGCCAACAGCATCCAAATTGGTATTTGTAAAATACCCATACAAAGTATTATCACACCAACGGCATGAGCACCAATTGGAAATGATTTGCCAGCGTAAACCAATGGCGACATATTTGCGACAGTGTATAAGAAAATGACGATCAGTATAACGGGTGTTATTCCAAACCAACATACTCTCCAAAATACAGTTATTTTCATATCCAACATGAATTCAATATCATCGATGAAGTTTTCGAATCCTGTATTTTTTTTTAAACGTTAATTCTCTCTCTCTCTCTCTCTATCTCTCTCGTTTATATTTTTATTGTATTATATATATTAGGTTTACCGGAAAATTTTGTTTGTTGAAACAAACATTAGTTCAATTTTTCGTTACTAGGGGTAAGGCTCCATTTCTTACAATGGAATATACAAATTGCCACCATGTTGGCAAGAGTTCAAAAGTAATTCAATTAATTAACTTATAGAAAAAACCTCACTACTTTTCGGAAAAAACCTTACTATAGAGGTGTTTACTACACTAACAGAGGTGTTTAGTTACCATGCATTTTTTAGTTACCAGAAGCAACTCGTCTCATTTCTTTGAATTAAAAACTTGCTTACTGTGTAATATGTTATCTATTTATATATGTTTTCAATAAAACGTATAATAATTTTTGAATGTGATAATAATAATATAATAATAATATTATAACAAATAAACCCTACAATTATCCTACTCCTGATATTCTGCAGTCGTCTTATTCTCTCGAAACTTAGATTTTCAAAGGTTTCCCTTCTAACACGTGTGATCTGCCCACATGATATTTTTTTATTTTATTTTAAAAATAGACAGTATTTTCCGGTAGACCTAATATATTGCATAAAATATTAATTTATTAATCAAATTTAAACTTACCATATACATGAATGATACCAATCATTTCAAAAGAAGCTAAAATGAATACAACGAAAGAAGTACCATAATAATCTGCTAAAACAAGAACCCATTGTCCACCCTTAAAATAAATAAAAATTATTATCAAACAAAATTAATCTGATAAATGAAATAATTATGAAAATCAAATTTTATTCTTACCGGTGTGACGTATACAATTCCAATTAAAAATCCAAAACAACACAATGGTACGACAATTTGCCATGGTTTCAATTTAGGAAATTGTTCATAAAGGATAACAAAAAGACTCGATGTCATACCAACGCAACTACCAATCCCAAGAACAAACATCATCACGAAGAAGAGAACGGAAAATAACTGCAACGATGATATCGAATATTGCATGGTTTTCTATTTTTTGTTTTGTTTTGTTTATCTCTACTTTTAGAAAGCAGAAGTATTAGATAAATCATAGATCTTTTAGTGTTTGATGAGTTACTTCAAAACAAAAATTCTTTACCTGAGGAACAACATCGAATTTAGCTATTGCATCAGGATAAGAAATGAATGCCAGACCAGTGCCATCTTTTACTACTGAACCTACATCATTAATATTCATCTCGTAAGCAAGGTTACCAAGGATTCCAAATATTGCACAACCTGCGATCATGCTGGTAAATGTATCCAATGTTGTAATGATCATTGCATCTCTGTTCTTACAGAAAAAAAAAAATCCAATTGGTACGAAAAAATTATTTCATTAATTTCTAATTATTAATTGATAATAATAATAATAAAATTAATTAATAATTAATTAAATAATTAATATTCTAATTAATAATTCTAATAATTATTTTTTAATTATATTTAATTTTTTTATTGTTGAGGACTTAAATCACTATAAATTATTTCTTAAATAATTTTTAATCGATTTAGTTAATAATTATTGTTCTAATAATTTTGTTTTTCTTCACTATTTTTCTATAATAAATTCTAACTTTTTTTAAAAATTTAAATTAAGTCAAATCAATAAAAAGAGGAACGATAAAATGATATTAATTTATCAACGAACCTGTAAATGTTATGTTTGAATCCATTTTGTGCGGAATACGTGACAATTGCACCAAAACAAACAGATAGAGAGAAAAAACATTGGGTAACAGCGGCATACCAAACTTCAGGTTTCAACAACATTTCCCATTGTGGTTCAACAAAAAAAAGTATACCCTCGGCAGCACCATCCAATGTTACTGAACGTATTAACAAGGCTATTAATACTATATATGGAAAGATTGCTAGAAAATATGATGCCCTTCCAGTACTTTTAACACCTTGGAAAAGTATTACGCAAACGGAAAACCAACATCCAAACAAGCAAAGTGTTAATTTCCAATCTGGTAATCCGATTCCATCGTCTATGCTATCTTTCTCGTGTAATACTGATTTTCTAAAATAAAATATAATTTTTATTTTGAATGTTAACAAATCATTCATGTTAAAATAATGATTTAAAGTATGTAATTTAATTGAAAATAAATACTCACAAAAAGTATAGTTCAGCAGAGCTTCTATAAACAGGTTTTTCACTCAAATTACTATCGATTTTATACAAGGTATCGTTTTTTTTTAAAAATAACGTATCATTGATCATCATTCTACTTTCTTTTTTACTCGAGGAATCTATACAAAAATCTTTCCATTCTTCGAGACATTTTGACCATGGTAATTCGGCGGAAAATGATGAGATCAAATAAAAAAGTGTTAAAGCCATCAACGAACTATAATAAGTTGCTAAAATTATTGTCGAAGAGAACTGAGCCCAACCGACACCTAAAAATATACAAATTATAATATTTAATTATTGTATTATTATTAATTGTATAAATAATTGATATAATATAATATAATAAATTAATGTAATATTAATATATTAAATAATTGTATTAATATTATTATTATTATTAATTAATTATTAGTATAATTATTTTTTATTTATAATATTGTTATGTTTACATTTAATTATTATCTTATATTATAGGAATGTGAAAAATAATAAATATATTTATAAATACCAACAAAAGCAGGTGAAACATTCCAAACACGTATAGATGAACGTCCAGAAAATTGTCCCATTATCATTTCCATAAAATAAAATGGTTTTCCAACGAGAAATAACAATATAACGTATGGTATTAAAAATGCACCACCACCATTTTTATATGCGGTAAATGGAAATCTCCAAATATTACCAAAACCTATAGACATGGCAATGCAAGACATTAAAAATTCTATACTATTGTTCCAAGATCCTTGACTTTCATTTTCCTGAGCTTTTTCTAAATCTTTTAAATCGGAAACACGTGATTCATTGTGTTCATTATCAGATATTTCAATATTTCTTTCATTGGTTGTTTCAAAAGCTGGATTATCGTAACTCCTTTCACTTCCATTTTTCTGTAACATAATTTTAATATGATTTTTGTATTACAAAATGTAATTATTTATTGTATTATTTATTTTTAAATATAATTGACACTTATTTGAACATTTGCAATACAATTATTGTTTATGTTTTAAACTGATAGAAATAATTTTTGAAAACACTACAACACACCATTATTTATCATTTAATTTAATAAAATATTGTAATATTATTTTCTATTTTTATTTTTTTTTTATTTTCCACTAAAGCCAAACAATTTTTGAAGACGACAATAAACGTGAATGGATGACCCGTTTGAAGAAACAAAAAACAAGAACCGTTTGCTGTTGATTCCAGAGAGACAGTGAACCACTTTTGTAACATTAAATCAATGTAAGAAAATGTTCGTAGAAAGAAATGTAACTCATAAAAGAGAGACAAAAATACAGAATAAAACTATAAACATTATTTATAATTTATTTTTTAAATTATATACTTAGTAATAAAATTTTATTTGTAACTTTAATGATCGAAATGTTTAATAACTGGTATAAAACCATAAACAAGGAATAAGATACTTTTTCTCTCTTTTAATTTTTAATTGTATTGTCTTAGTATTGTCAACCTTACACACTTATTACACGTGTAACGTATTATTTAGTTACCAAGAATGTCATTTGAGACCATCTAAAACCCACGCGTTTTTTTATCGAAGATCATAAAACTTAATTGCTAAATAAGTTTCGTTAGACAGAACATTTAAAACATACTTTTACTTATATGTACATTTAAAAGTACTTTGTGCTATTGAATACATTTAAAAAAAAACAAAAAACAAAAAAAAACAAAAAAGAAAAGATTTAACATAATCGTCACGTTAATTACATCGATATCATACAAAGTCTTACAAATTACTACGAATAACACTCTTGTCCTTTTTTTAAAAAAAAAAAGCAATTTATTATCACAACCAACTAGCAACTATCACGACTTACCGTATTTTTTGACATTTCACTAATAATTGGAAAAAAAAAAACAAATTGGAAAATGAAAGGTACGATTTATCGAATCTTTTTTTTTTTTAAACGAACATTCATACGATGTAGATTACTCGAATAAGAAACACTCGAAAATAAACTTTTGACGATGTTACGATTTCCGAAGTCTTTTTATATAATCCACGAAATACCCCTACCCGTCCTCCCTCCTCTTTCCCCACAACTATACCAAGATAAAGATAATAAATATCTATCAGGAAAAAACGAAGGAAAAAAAAATATATTAAATTGATGCTTAAGTCTCGGAGATCATTAAGTACATAAGAGATAGATAACTATAATATATATGTTTGTGTATGTATGAAGTAATCGATATTTCAAATCGATGTCACTTTCTTCCGTTCGATAAAACTTGCAAAAGGTTATATACTTAATTGTAAACGCTTTTAAAGTATACTTTTTGATTGAGATTGATGTGTCTACGTATATATATATATGTATATGTGTGAGATTAGGTGATCCCTCACAGCAGGTTATTCACACACACTTTTTTCTTTTTTTCATTGAATTTCATACGTGATACTTCAAAAAATGAAAAAAATAATAATAATAATAATAATAATATCAGTTTTATCTTTGAAAACGATGAAATCTAGATATTTTTGATTTATTTATAATAATATCGATATATATATATATATGTATTTCAATATCTATCCAATTTGATTTCATTCATCGTAAAAAACTACTTAATTGTTAATTAATAATAATATTATTTTGATATTTTATTAATCGTTTATTTTATTTTATATTTTTAGAATTATATTAGATCAAAAGTGTATTATATGACAAGTTAAATATAATAATATTTTATTTAAATTATTATTAATAATTGTAAAATACGTAAATCAATTATAAATTGTTTTAATAAAATTCCTTTGTTTTATTTTTATTATTATTTATAACATTAAATTAAGATCCATTAAAATTATATTATCATTTTCATTTAAGAAATATGTTTTATGGTATAATAATTACATGAGAAGAAACACAATTAAGAATTAATTAAAGATAATATTTTTTGTTTTCAATTCAATACTATCGACAAGTAACAGATTTGAATAATTTATAAAATATGTTGGCATTTTTATTTTCGATTTCTTCTTCTTCTTCTTCTTTCATTTTCCTTCGATGTTCTTTAAATTCCAACCATTTTTTCTTCGTCTCGTTGTTCGATGGACTCCAATGTTTTGATGGTCGAAATGATTGAAAAATTATCTTTAAAATATAAATTTGTACAAATAATATGATATATAAATATATTTCATAAAATAATACAACAAATTTGGTTTTCATTATTGTTTACCTCAGGAAAAGGTAAATGTCTATTTTTCAATATGGCGACTAATATCCATAAAGGTATTTGCACAACAGCAATGGAAAAAAGTATCCAACCGATAACTAAAAAAGAAAGATTTTAAAAAATAACACAAAGTATTGCATATAAATTATATAATATTAAATAATATTAAATATATACAAAATAATATTAAAATAATATTAAAAATAATATTAACCCCTTAAGTTGCACGCTCGAGTTAACTCGAGCGACATTGTATTACATTGAGCCAAAATTGTTCCTTAAGGGGTTAAAAATAAAAAAACAAACAAAAAGTATATATAATAAATATGTACCATAAGCTATGTTAGGATAAAAAAGACCATTGTAAGTTAACAATTCCAAATTAATCATATTATAAATAAAAATCACAGTGATTATTCCAGGAGTTAAAATACTCCAACAGAATTTCCAAAAACACGATAATCGTCGATTTAACATAAATTCAACGTCTTCCAGAAAATTATTGACACCTATGAAAAAAAAAAAAAGAAAAAACAATTTATTTAATCATTCGAACATAAACATAACTATTTAATAATTTATTTAAAAATAACAAACAAACAAACAAACAAATTCACCGTAAACCCAAGAAACCACGATCATTTCAAAAATGGCTGGTATTAAAGCAAGAAACGAAGTTGCATAATAATCTATAAATGTTACCATGAATTGTCCACCCTAAAAAAAAAAAAAAACAGTAACTAAATATATATTTTATCTTTTTATCAAAAATTTAACTATACAAATATCTCTTTTTTTTTTTTTTTAATATAAAAAATTATACCGGAGTGACGTATAACAATCCGATAAGAAATTCAAAGAAACACGTCCCAGCTGCAACATGCCAATGTTTCCAATTTGGAAATTGATCATTAATAATCGATATTATACTAGAAGTAAGTCCAACCTCGCTACCAATTCCAAGAACAAAAATCATTATGAAAAATACAACGGCAAAAAATTGTGGTAAAAAATCAAACTTGACGATTGTTTCTGGATAAGAAATAAATGCCAATCCTGTTCCACCACGTACAACAGAGCTAATATCTTTAGCTCCTAGTTCGTAACTAAGATTACCCAATATACCAAATATAGTACAACCTGCCAAAAAACTGGTCAAGGTGTCTAAAGTTGTCACTATCATTGCATCCCTAAAAAAAATAAATTATAATAAAAAATAAATCTCAAAATATAGGATTGAAGTGAAGTGATTGTGAATTTTGTCAATAGATGGCTTTTTAAACTCAGCAATGACTTAGTTGCCAATCCAATAATATTGTCAAATTAAATTGATTATTGTTATTGTTTTAAATAATTATTAATTATCTATATTTTATAAAAATAAATTTACATTTAAGAGAGCATTGGTAAATCAAAATTATTAATTCTCAAAATATCAATGCAAATTAATTCTTATCAAATATATATATATATTAAACGATACTGACCTATAAATATCATGATCAATCTTGTTGTGAGAAGCAAACATAACAACGGCACCAAAACATACAGTCAATGAGAAAAAACATTGTGCAACTGCATTATACCAGATACTAGACGTTAACAATTTGTCCCAATTAGGTGTAATAAAATAAAGTATACCATTGGCTGAACCATCCAAAGTAACAGCTCTGATCAATAATATAAACATTACGATGTATGGAAATATTGCTGTAAAATAAGCAGCCTTGCCGGAACTTTTGATACCACGAACGACAATGATAAAAATACAAAGCCAACTGATGAATAAGCAAATTGTCAAACGCCAATCGGGTAATCCAATTCCATCATCAATGTTTTTCTTTTCACGTAGTACTTCCTTGCTAGGCATAGATAACTTAACAGATCATCGATTTATAAATTGAAGTTTATTTAGAAAAATATTATTTATGTTAAATACTCACTAAAAATATAATTCAGCTGAACTGAAATAAGTTACGTTGGAAAGGGTGGTATCATTTGAAAAAATTTCATTATCTTTCGATGAATTAACGCAATAATTACCCCATTCCTTTTTACATTTACCCCATGGTAATTCTGATTGAAAACTTGCGACCAAATAAAATAATGTTAATGCCATTAACGAACAATAGTACGACGTTAATGCCAACAGTGTAAGAAATTGGGCAATACCAATACCTATGATAAAAAGAATTATTTAAAAAATCATACTAATTTAAAGAAATTGAAAATATATCAAATGGTAACCTTTGAAGGCAGGTGATATTTCCCAAATTTTAATAGCAGATTTACTCGAAAATTGTCCCAAAGTCATTTCCAATAAATAAAATGGTTTCCCAACAACGATTAGAATTATGATGTATGGTATTAGAAATGCACCACCACCATTTTCATAAGCAGTGAATGGAAATCTCCAAATGTTTCCTAAACCAACTGACATGGCAATGCAAGACATCAAAAATTCTTTATCGTTTCCCCATTGTGCTCTTTCCACCTAATTAAACAAAATCTTATAAAAATAAAAAGAATTAAGGTTTCATTTTTTACATATGAAATAATGAAAGAGACAAATTACTTACGGTGTTTTCAGAGACCGAATTAGAATCAGTTTGATTGTTGTTACATACTGTAATATCATCCAAACTGAAAGCTTCGTTTGTAATTCCATTTGTAATGTTGCAAGTCTAAATATATATATATATAAAATATTAATATTATTAATTAATGATAATAATGAATCAAATTGATACAAAATGAATCCAAAGTTTCTGGATAATTTTAAACATCAATTAAACTTGTTTGAAAAATACTTTAAACTAATTTGTTTTTGTGTTTTTTTTTGTTTATGATCTAGAAACTTTTGACTCACCTTGTATAACTATTTCATACACATGTCATATAAGAAGTATTAGCTAACATTCTAACAAACTATATATATATGTAATATACGTCAGCTTGATCACGAGTTTCAATCGTGAACAATGAACACCAATAGAATTACCCAGTTACCACTTACTCGTTGATCAAGAATCGTATCGAATGACGTTTTCGTTAGCCAAGCGGAAATATAATACATATTTTATGTAAAAGAAATATCGTATAACAATATGATAAATATTTACATGCATATATATATAATATATCCATCTTTTGTAAAATTAATTAATAAGAAATATTTGTTATACCTTTTTCCCCATGAATATCGAAGTATCTTCCACAATTGTATGTTTTAAGATTGTGAAGTACGTGTGAAGTTATTTTTTATTGAAGTTTACGTACCAAATTTGTGAACTCTATAAAAAAAAAAAAGAAATATAATATTAAATATACTGTAAATGTTTATGGTTGTTGTGTGTACAAAAAAAAAAACAAATCTTAAATATAATTTTATTAACGTAGTATGTGTTATTTTTATAACAAATTTAATTAAATAATCTAATAAATAGTATAATAAATTTAATAAATAATAAATGTGTATATTTATATGTGTGCATTGTGTTTTATAAAAAAAATCGTATATTTATATTAATAATTATAATAATAATAATAATAATACATGTGTGTTTATGGGAGCCAATTGGAGGTTTCTCTTTTGGATTTCTAAGCAAAGAAAAAAATTTTTTTTAATAAACCAATTAGCTTGAAAAAGAAGGAAAGTTCCGTCAAGGATTACGTCGCGAATAGGACTGACAAAGTTTCATACTCTTTTCTTTCATATTCCTTCTATAGATTAGATAAATAATTTTAATCTACCCGTTATTAAGATAACACAAGTAAATAAAGGAATTTTTTTAACGGTTTAATTGCATTTTTATTTTATTTATTTTTTTTTTTTTTTTTACGAAAAAAATGAACTAAAAATTCATGTCGTTCATTGCACCGAAGTTATATATTATTCTTACTTTTATATTATGAACACAATTTGAAATCACACACAATTTGTTTTATATTTATGAAAGATTATTATACACGTAGCTCTTTGATCCTTGATTATGATTCACAATTAATCAGATAACGTTAAACAATCATTAATAAACTCGTACATACGTATAACTTGTCATTCATATATGCACATTCTTAATTTTTTCTAACTGGTTGTGAAAAAATATTAAATGCACACGTTTTATATATACATATTTACATATATATATATATAAATTTCCCTCTCTTTCTTTTCCTAGTGGTAAGAATGAAAATGAGAAACGGAAGGGATAATTAGAATAAGAAAAAACAACTATTTTACATAAGAAACAAAAATGTTCTATTTTTATAAACATTTCTACTACTTTTATTATTCATCAAATATAAATCAAATTTTTACACACGACAATTTTATCGATTTATTTAATTTATTGAATTATTATTATATTCAAAATAAAAATATGTAAAAAAAACTACACTTTACTTCACATATATATATTATTATTATTATTTTATTTTATCTATTTAGAAATTTGTTATTTAAAATATGAAAAACGTATCACAGTCGGTAAAGTAGTTTTGACATTTATAAATCGATTAAAAATTGTTACATGCTACAATTGATTTATGGTAGTTCGGAAAGTCGTTTCGTTTTTCTTTTGTAAAAATGAAGACAATTTTTGCTTCGAGTTTAAACCTAAACCTTTCAGGTGATCATAAATAGTTGAATTTGATAAATTTAACCTTTCATCGATCTCATGTGTTACTATTTGACGATTTGCATCAATTAATGCCATTATTGCTTCAGCAAAAAACGAAACGGCTTTTTGAACCACCTATATTTTATTAATAAACGTTGAATTATCAATTAGGAAATTTGTTATTTAAAATATGAGAAATGTATCCAGTCGGTAAAGTAGTTTTGACATTAATAAATCGAATTAAAATCGATTAATCATATTTCGAATGAAATTAGGCGTGGATAATAAATAAACTGGTGTTTATAATTTATTAGATTGTTTATAATGACGATGGATAAAAATGGAAATTTTCAGGAAAATATTCATCGTGAAAGAGTTATTTTGCAAAAGAAAGGACGTCATGTTGAAGTTACGGGAGCTTATAACAAAAGAGAACTTCGACAACTTTTATTTTCATCTACTTCGATTTCACTAACCGATGACAAAGATGTAAGTGTATGAAGAAAATAAAGTAAAATGAAATAAAACTATTCAAATGTTAACACAATTTTATAAATGATTTTTTTTGTTATTTCTTCGTGATTATAAATATTCGTATTAAAATTATGGTTAAAATGTTTTAAATTATTTTTCTACTTAACTGTCAGATATATCAATGAAATTACTTAAAATCTACGTCAGTATATTTCCACAGAATTTGACACTTTCACATTTCGATTAGATTGAATCTCTTACTTTAGGATTTCTCGATAGAGAACAGAGAGGATTTTCAAAAATGATATTAAATTGAGCCAAGTTGATCTCGACGAGATAAAAGAAGATAAAATTGTGGAAATCAGTAATGGATGTGAACAAATTTTGAAGGATCTTCTTCAGCGAGTAATGAAACATATTCAAAATAATGATGAGGGAAAATATAATGAACGAAATAATATTGTCGAGAAAGATAAGAAAAAAAAGATAAAAGAAAAATCATTGGATGAAATTTTACGTGAAAGAGGACTGAGTCATAGCCTAATCAAATCTTTGTTAACTAATGGATTTACCGACGAATATATCAGGTTTGTATATATAAACAAACAAATTATTATTTTGAAATAATTCTTGTTATATATAGATAAATAACATTTTAACATGAACAACCAAATTGAATTATTTTCAACGTTTGACATACACACATCGTGTAAATTATAATAATACAAAGTCAAAATTTGTTTTTCAGACTTTTGAAAGCTTTGGGTTACCTCGAAAATGACGTAGAACAATTGAAATTAATTTGGCAAAAACAATTTCATGATTCAACAACAAATTCTATAAAATCCGATGATATTTGTGTTTCTTCCAAATCTTCAATGTCCGAATATTATTTTTCACCTGACGGTCATTATTTAAAATATTTTTTTAGCGATGCTTTAATACGTGCCCTTCCAGAAATTGCTATGAAAAAACCCTATGATCCAATTGAGTATCTTGGATATTGGTTGCTTCATTTAAAGGTTTGTTTATATTTGCAAAATTAATTATTTCAATTTGTTATTATTTTATATCCAAATTATATTTTTAATTATATCAAGTGTTTCATTTTAAACAACATGATCAAATATTTTCTATTATGTGTTACATGTTACAATAATTTTTCTATTATTTCTTTATACATGTGAAATATAAAAATATATTTTATAAAATATTATTATATTATATAAATATTATTAATTATACAATATTATATAATATTATATATATATATATTAATATTATATTATATAAAAATTATTTCACATAGATATGCGAGGAACGAAGAAACAAACAAAAAGAATTCGAAATGGAATTGATGATAAAAAGGGAAAAATACAAAATGATGGTTAGTGAATAATGATTTAATTTATTAATAATAAGAATAAACAATAAGTACAATTTTTTTTTATAAAATATTTTTTTTTCTAAAAGATAATGGAGGATCGAGAAACCAAGAGAATGGAAAGTAGAGATGAAGAAGAAGAAAAAGAATTGACCGAAGATTGGAACTTCATAAATTATGAGATTATTTAATATCGTCTGATAAAAATCAAACAAAAAGACGCATACACATATGGCAATTATACTTTTTTATCCGAAAATAAATTTTTTATAATTGAAGAACCTCACACAGTTTTAGCATTTGTGCGTAATAAAATGAATATCCAAATGAAAATGATATTACAATTAATATTTATTAGGAGTTCCGTAATGTTTAAACAAATGTACTGTTGTTTAAATAATTATGAGACAATCGAAAGTATAAATTATTTTACCTGTACAGAAGAAGACAAAATGTTTCGATGTTTATACGTGACTGTAAAAAAATAATACTGATTCTTATAATATGTTTCTCTTTTTTGTTTTGAATTACTATTCATACATTAATTGAAAATAAAAATAATAAATGAAAGACAAGAAATATTAGAATAAATTAATTGTTATTATTATTAAAATCTATTTTACACGTAATAATGCTAGTAGCATAAAATATTGAAAAATATTGAATACATGTGTATTTAATATTAAAAAGACATTAAATCTCTTTTTTTTAGTAGCACAAAATATTGAAAAATATTGAATGCATGTGTATTTGATATTAAAAAAACATTAAATCTCTTTTTAATATTAAATACACATGTATTCAATATTTTTCAATATTTTGTGCTACTAGAGAATCGTCGAAATTAAATTATTTTATATAAATAAAAGAAAAGTCATTCACATTTTCTCTTTATCTTTCTTTTTTTTT
>NW_015148995.1:372737-403904 GCF_001465965.1 Polistes dominula | reverse complement strand
TTTATATAATAACGATTCTTCTTTATTTTCATCTTTATTTTTTAAAGATCACGTCAATTAATATAATATTATATAATAAAACATTAAAAAAAAAAAAATATTAATAACTAAAGATTTAAATATAAATTATTTTTAAAATGATGCGAGATGTGTAAAACTCTAAGATTTATGTGATAATATTAATTTTTTTTTTTTATAGCATGAAAATGAAATGATTTAATGCTGTAAAATATTTTTTAGTATCGTGTAACATCTAAGAAAAAAAAAAAAAAAAAAAAAAAAAAAGAAAAGAATTATCTTAAAATTTAAACATATTAAAATTATTTCAAAATTAATTAAATTACAAATTTATTCACAAAAATGTTAAAAAGGAAAAATAATAATATTTACATTTATATATTTCATTTTATTTAAATTTATAAAAATATATTCCTAAATTTCTCTGTGATTATATTTTTTGATACTCTATAAATTTGTCAAAAAAAAAAAAAAAAAAAAAAACCAGTTATCAGTCAACAGATAGTTTTTTTCCTTTTTAATTATTTTTCTTTTTTGTCAATAAAAATGTGCTTAAATGTGATGTATATGTATATATGTGTGTGTGTATGTATGTATGTATGCATGCAAGTGCGAGGTGTTACAATAATACAAAAAATGCAATCTCTTTTTTACAATGAGATCATACGAGTTTGTCTTCTAAACAAAAAATAACATAAACGAATTGTTTTAATTGCGAGCAATTACGTTTTTCACGTTTTTTTCTCATCATTTCTTTATATTCCTTCCAATTGGCCAATTCTTGAATATTTTTTGGGCCCCATTCGGTCGACGGACTGAAAGATTTTGTGAACATCTGAAATCAATGAATTTGTAGTATAATTTCATGTTTATTTATTATTTGAATTTGTTGTTTTTTTTTTCTTTTTTCATTTATGATAACATAATAAAATAATAATTTAAATTGTATATACTTCTAAAATGCCCAAATGTCGTTTGCACATCATCGTATAAATCAACCAAAATGGTAATTGTATTATCCCAAATGAAAACAGTATCCATCCAGCAGCTAAAATTAATAATAAATTTTATATAAATTTATAATAAATAATAATATATTAATATTTTTAATATCTATATATTAATATTAATTAAATTTATTATACAATTTTATTATAAATTATTTTCTAAATAAAAATATAATGCAGTATATATATATATTTAAAGTAAATATAATTATTAGCAAAATAATCAGATCAATTTTATCATCAAGCAGCTAAAATTAATAATAAATTGTATATAAATTTATAATAAATAATAATATATATTAAATTTAATATACAATTTTATTATACACTATTTTATAAATAAAAATATAACTCAACATATATGTTTAATGTAAATATAATTATTTATGAAATGTGTGTGTTTGTATGTGTGATCAGATCTTAAACTACTCTACTTTTTGTGATGATGAACACAATAAATAATAATAATAATAATAATAATAATAATAATATTAATAATATACCATATGCACTTGGAGGATAATAGACACCAGTATAAGTGAGTGGTGTTAGTTCAACAATAGTATAAATTAAAATAATTGCAAGAAGAATTGGTGTGATAAAACCCCAACAAATTCTCCAATAAATCGAAGGCCTTCTCTTCAACATGTATTCAACGTCGTCTAAGAAATTTTCTAATCCGTAAACCCAAAATATTCCAGTAACTTCAAGTGTAGCCAATACGAACACGATAAAGGAACCAGCGTAATAATCAACTAGACCTAATATAAATTGACCACCCTATAAATAATTAACATTTCTTTTTCTCAATTACATTTATCAACTTATCAAAAAGTTATATATTAATATACTAAATATTATTAATAAAATAATATTATATAAATTAATAAAAATTTTATTAATTTGTTAATAATATTGTAATAAATTAATTAAATAATTTTAATTAATATTATAATAAATAATAATTTTATATTATTACATTTAATAAATATAATAATTTTTAAATTATAAAAATAATATTAATTAACATTAATTAATATAAATTAATTAAATGAATAAAAATTATTAATATAATACTACTGTTTTATAATTATAAATACAAAATATCTATATATAAAAAAATAAATGAAAAATATCTATATTATAATTAGATATATATATATATATAATTCTAATAATAGATAAAAAATAAAATTTTACTAACCGGCGTGCAATAAACAATACCACATAAAAATCCAATGACAGATGTACTAAGTACAATATACCAATGCGTACAACTTGGAAATTGATCACTGATAATAGTGACTATTCCACCAACAAGAGCAATGGCACTCCCAATTCCAAGAACAAAGAGCATTAGAAAGAATAACACAGAAAACAACTGTAACAGATAATAAATTACGTTGATTAGAAATCTATGATACAAATTTAAATTATGATCGTATCGATGGATAGATTTCTTATTATTGTCATAATTAAATTAATATTTCGTATATTCGTAATATTTTATTAGTTAATAATTCAATGATTTGTATTTGACGAATAAGATGATAAATATTCAATCATGTGAAACGATATAATTTTAAATTAGAAAGGAATTCACGATATTTAATCATCTTGTATACCTTGAAAAAATACGAAGGACGAATATCTCATAAATGACGAATCAATACAATTCTTTCTTCTCTTTTGTAACTTATGAATTATTTGAAAATACATCATTTTTATGAATTTAATAAAAAAATCTATCGAATCGTGTATCGTGATTTATAAAACTTTCTCACATTTGGCAATATTGTAAATTTAGCGATAGCATCTGGGTAAGAAACAAAGGCCAAACCTGTCCCACCTCGGACAACATTGCTGATATCATCGGTGCCAAGTTCATGAGCGAGATTACCAAGTATACCAAAAATAGTTAAACCTGCCATGAGACTGGTAAAAGTGTCTAAAGTAGTCACGACCATAACGTCTCTAAAATTGAAAAAGATTATGGTCAACATTCCTTTCTGGATTATTTCGCGATTCGAATCAGTGACAGATATAAACGGGATTTCAGTTATTGGTTGAACAATTAATAATAAATAAAGAAAAATTAAACAGCACATTTGTTCTACTTATTTTTAATATTTAAATTTGTTCAATTATTATGTTAAAATATTTTTTTCAAAAATTGTAAATACTTTTGCATATTCCAATAATCGAATTACATTTATTTAAATTTTATAATACTCGTAATCATTGAACAGCCTTTTAAAGATTGTATAATAATAAATAAATAAAAATACCTGTAAATATTGTGTCTGAAATCGTTGTAAGATGAATACATGACAACACCACCGAAACAAACAGACAATGAAAAGAAACATTGTGTCACAGCAGCGTACCAAACTTTTGGATCGAACAATTTGTCCCATTGTGGTTGAATGAAGAAGATAATACCATTGCTAGCTCCTTCCAAGGTAACTGCTCTAATCAGTAATGCTATCATAATCACGTAAGGAAATATAGCTAAGAAGTATGCAGCTTTTCCTTGACTTTTAACACCACGTGCAAGAACAGCAAAGATGCTGCACCAGGCAACAAAAAGGCAAAGAGTTAATTTCCAATTAGGTAAACCCAAACCATTGTCAATGTTTGGTATCTCTTTCAATACTGTTTTCCTATATTAACAAACAATGTTTAATATTTAAATTATATTATTTATAATATTCTATTATATTAAATAAAAGATGTGTTTGAATAATATTTAAGTCTTATTTAACTGTTGGATTAACATATAATATTATATATATTATATAATTATATTAAATATATTTATATAATAATAATAATAATATATAATAAATATATGTATATATATATATATATATATATATATATTAGAATAAAACAATTATTATTATTATTTTTTTTTTGCAAAATTAAATGACCATGGACCAATATAATATTAACGAGATTTGTTAAAAATGATTTTCTAAACACATTGTTAACCATGTCGAACAAATATGATGATAATAATTGACGTTATTAACTGTCATGATTTTTATCGAGATATAACCCCCTTTTTTTTTTTATACATTACGTCATAAAATGCATTTAAAGATTTATAATTTGATAGCATCTCGAGGACGTACTTACATGAGATATCAACGGGACACCTTCTATTAAACTTTAATAAGTCGTTTTAAGCTGGTATAAGTAAGCAAGATAAAATCTTTCGTGTCAGGCATATTTAATATCTGCACATATATCCATATAAATGAAATCTACTAATACATTCGCGGTAACAAGATATTTGTGTCCTGTAAAATCAGATCTCGAAGTGTCATAACTTTTGCATAAATCATCTGGTTTTTTGTTTTTTCTTTTTTATTTTCTGTTTGTTGATTCCTTAACCCCCCCCCCACACACACACCACACCACCAAGATATTTATCATCTTTTTCTCATTTTTATTCTTAACGTTCGTTAACAATATGATTTTATCTTTACTGTTAGCAAGTAAAATAGCTACTCACTTGAAATACAATTCAGCTGAACTTCTCAAGTGCGTACCATTACGAATTGTTGAATTTTCGGCTTTGATGGAATTAACACAATTTTCTCCCCATTCGTGAACACACGTTGACCAAGGAAGTTGGGGTTGAAAGCTACCAATCAGATAATATAAGGTCATTGATATCAAGGCACAATAGTATGTACCAACTGCTACCATTGAAAACATTTGAGCCCAGCCAACACCACGGAATGCTGGAACTGTTGTTAAAATATATTTAAAAGAAAAAAAAAAGACAAGAAATATGTTAAAATATTGTTCTTTTTTTAAAACTTTAATTAACCCTTAAAATGCTGAATACTTTTAAATAAAATGTTTTGTAGGAACGAAATAATTTATTATTAACTAAATAATAATAATAATAAATTATATACTTAATAATTAAAATTTTTGTTTCTATGAATATAATTTAATTAATTAATATTAATATTACATTATTTTACATTTGTAATGTTTAAATAATATTATTTATTAAGTAAATATTAGTTATTAAGTAATATTGAAATAAATTTACATTTATTAACAAAACACGTATATATGCGTCGATAAATCACTCTGGTAATTTTTACCAAACGCATATATGCGTCTATAGCACTCTAAGGGTTACAAAATTAGAAAAATTAAAGGAATTTATTAATATTCATACCTGCTGACCACATTTTAACTGAAGATCTACTGGTGAATTGGCCCAATATCATTTCCAAATAATAAAATGGTTTTCCAACGACGAATAGAACGATTATATAGGGTATTAGAAATACACCACCGCCATTTTCATATGCAGTGAATGGAAATCTCCAAACATTACCGAGACCAATCGACATTGCGATGCAAGACATGAGAAATTCAATACTGTTACCCCATGTTGCTCTTTCTACAGTTTTTTCTACTACCGTCTATAGAAATTATAAATTTTTTTTTTTTTATTATAAAACATCATCGTAATTTAAAAAGAAAAAATCATTTGCTTAATTATAACGACAAATGAACAGAAAATAAAAACAAAAGTAGTACATATTTACCAATTCTTCCATAGCAAGTGTTGTTTGGGTAATTTTTCTATTATCATCAACGCCATAATTAATGTTAAAATTATCGTTGTTCTAAAAAAAATATATATATATATATATATTACAAAAAGGTGTCAAATATTATTTGCATATTATAATAATAATACTAATATTAATTTTTTATATAATAATATATAAAATAATAAAAAAAAATAATAATAAGTTTAAAATAATATAAAATATATATATATATAATATTATAATAATATATAATAAATATCAAATATATATAATATATAAAAGAAAAAATAATAATAATATTCAAATAATATTCAAAAAAAAATATTCATATGATATTCTTTCGAATATTATATGAATATTCATATATATTATAAATATATATGAGATAAAATATATGTAAGATTCATGGAAAAAACTCGAACTGGACTGACTACTACTGTACCGGGGACTCGAGCCGCGAGATATCTCGTTTTGTCAAACGACTGCTCTCTTAACCAATTGAGCTATAGGGGCCCAACAACAATCTATCTTCTACGAATGCTTAATATATTTTGCACGGAGACGCTCGTCCCACGTATAAAATAATATATTATTATATATATTTTATATATTATATTATATTATATATATTATTTTTGTAAATATTGTATAAATATTTATTTTTGAATATTGTATGAATATTATTTTATATTAAAATTATATTCAAAATATAGGATAATTATAATATAAATATAATATATAATATAATATGATATATATAATTATTATTATTATTATTGTTATTATTATTATTATATAATTCAAATGTGAAAACATACCTTTTCGATTTGTGTCGAATTTTTAAGATTAACATTTGACTGGACATTAGATATGCCATCGTCACCAACAAATGCAGCATTGTGTTTACCTGCCTAGAATAAATTCAAAAAAAAAATAATAATAAATAAATTTACATAAAAAAAAAAAAAATACTATTCTTCATTTAATACTCTTATTAAAATTGTTGAAACAAATTGAATAAAACAATGTGAGATCTGTTGTGAAAGAAAAAAAAAAATTAATTCAATTTCATAAGATTACTACCAATTGTGTGTATAACAATTCGATTGTTTTCTCAATATAATTTATCATTATGATTATTATTATTTTTTTTTTGTTTTTTATTTGTTATATTGTTATCACGATCGTGTCATGTCGCAGCCAATTAAATCTAATAATGAAAAAGAAATAAACCACAAAGGTCGTCGATCTTCGAGTAATAGAAGAAAATCTACGCATTCTTAGATCTTCAAGGACACTTTCTAAACATCCAACTTGAACGTCACTCTCCACTAACTATTAGGTAAATTCTATTGCGAATTCAGCATGTATAATAATATTAAATGTGAAAAAAAAAAGTTGTTCAACGTTAGCAAAAAGAAAAGGAAACGATAATGGACCAGCCCATTGGGAATTACCAACGTTTAAATAAAAAAAAAAAAAAAATCTCTAGGAAAATACCATTCGATTAAACGACTCTAATCCACCATAATTTTACTATCACATGCACGCAACATATTCGCATAATCGCGCATTGCATGAACGATGATTGTAGTAATCTATCATTTTTATGTTTTCTATGGAAAAAACCCATATTTTACTATATACAGTTTATGGGAAACAATAAATCTGTCTATCTTTTGAATGTTTCACTTTCATTTTTACTATTAACTTTACGGAAATTCTTTTACCAATGGAAAAAGATAGATGACCATGAAATTTTCCATAAACTACAACTCTACGCACACACAAAATTAACATCACAAATATTTCTTCCTTTTGTGTCATTCAAGTTTTGTACATAACATTTTTTTTTTTCGTGTTATTACAAATAACGGATATATATATATATATATATATATTCAAGGTGGACGAAGTAATTATCTTTAAATGTAAATGTCTCAAGAATAAATAAGATATGTTAATGTAGATTATTTTTATACATTTTTTTTCATTCTTCACGAGAATATATAGTTACGTTTAAAAAAAAAAAGTAACCTTGAAATCTTTTACGAAAATGATCTTGAAAAAATATTTCTTCAATCATTAGATTTTTCACATTTCGTTCCTGCATTGGTGCAATTTTGCTTCATTTTCATGTTTTTCAATACGATTATAGACAAAGAAAATTACATTATATAAAATTTAATATTAAAAATTAATATCACATTAGTCACATAATATTATTAATGTATTTTTCAATTGGTGAAAATAAATAATGATAAAAGAGAAAAAGAGAGAGAGAGAGAAAGAGAGAGAGAAAAAAATAATATGTCGGAAGTGAAAGTTTATTTAAAGTGAATTTCTTCTGTAACAATAAAGAAAAACAAAGAATTGAATAAATACAAATTGTATAATATATAATAAATATAATAATAATAATAATAATAATATTATTATTATTATTATTATTATTATATTTTATTTTAATATTAATTTAATTTATATTAATATTTTAAATTAATTATTTTTATTAAATTATTATTTATTTATTAAATTAATTATTATGAAGATAATATTATTATTATTATTTTATTTATTTAAATTTTTGCACATGAACTAATCTGTGTCAACTATTTTGAATCATCTAATTTATCAAAATCTTCTTTAAATAAAATCTTTCGGGGTTCAAAAGAAATGGAGATTGTTTTCACAATTAATTTCTTTTTCTTATCTTCAATGTTGAATATTCCTAATTGATTTGTTCCTTTGATATTCATTCCTTCTTCCTACAACTAATCTCTAATCTCAACAAATCCCTATGATAAAATCATTTTTAACCGGTTTAATAATACCACAATCATTTCTAATCTACCAACGTTTCTAATTTGATGACCTTACAGATTTCCGGATTATTTTTCTTTTCTATTTTTTTTTTTTTTTTTTTTTTTATATATATTTTCTCTATTTCTTCTAAATTTTTTTACTTAGATTTTGTTCTCAAGAATATAAACCTGTAATTAATTTATTTGCCATACTTAATTTTGATGATTAATCGTGAAATCACGTTAACGAGTTTTTACAGTATGACAAATAAAAGTAAAATGTTGAATCTTTGAGATTATTCCTTTCACTATTTGTACGTAACTCAACTCTTATCGAAGTGGACATCACAGACTTAAGTAACTCTCACGTACACATAATTACGGGATGTTCAACACACCTAACAGACATAACTATTTTAATTATACATGGTGACCCCAAACGTTCACAGTAAACTACTTATCTGAAATACTGCGAAACTTACTGTAATTATTTTTTTGTTATTTCATTTAAATATAATTCTCAACAACTTGTTTTGTTATATATATATTTTTTTTTTGCTAAAAGTGCATTCTCTTTATCTGATATTAATAATAATTTTTTTGAAACAACACTGATGTCAATTGAATTATTTAAAAGACATTTTGTCACATGTAATTTATGAAAAGAATTTTTGTCTACAATTAAATTTTGTAATAAAATTTAATCGAAACGTTTGTGATCACCTTGTATAAGCTTGTAAACTATTTTGCGGTATAATTTACTGTGCGCATGTGTCATTTGAAAGAAATGAATCAATTTAAATCGACATTGAACAGATTTAATCGAACATTGAAAATGTTTCATTGAATTATTATAGAAAACAATCAAAATTGTGTAATACTGAAACGTTCATTACCTAAAAATAGACGAGAAAGCGAGAAATCAAGAACAATCTCACTTTCCTCTTTAAACCAACCACGGTTTTTAAGACTCTTAAAAAGAAATAAGAAAAGAAAAAATAAAAAAAAAATAAAAAAAAAACAAGAGACTTAAATAAAAGAAAAAATATTAAGGGGAACAAAAAGTAGATCGTTCCTGTGAAAGTCTTTTTTTCTTTTTTAATATACGAAAGTTATCAATCTGGTTTGTTTAAAAAATGCTTAAAAAGAAATCTAGATTTCAAAGAAACCTGACTGTCGTGTTCTTTACAAAGCTATTGAATTAAAACAAATAAAAAAAAAAATAAAAAAAAGAATTTAAAAACCGACTCCATATTTCTTCAATTTTTCTAATCTTCACATCTCCTGCCAATTTTTTTTTTTTTTAATACAAAATGTTACAAAATATTATAATTATATTAATTTACAGATAAAATATTAATCGTTTGAGTGCGGCGAAGCGCTGTCGCATTTCGCTTGTCCTTTGCCAAAAATGCGGATAATTGTCTGAATAAAAAATTAACTAGACTGCAATTTACTTCAAGTATTATTGATACTATAGAGAAGGTATGATTAGCAAGCAAAAATGCAACAGAAAGACTACCAATAAGTAAAAAGTTTTTCTTTAGAAAAATTGCCTGGACGAAACATGTGACAGTGTGAGGTTTGCAGTAAAAAAAGAAAAATGGAAATGGAATTAAACGAATGCAACTTAATTTGCGCTGTATGTAAAAAAGGAATTCATAGAATTTGTGCAGCAAAACACTCATGTAATAAGTGAGAATAAGAAACATTTTTGTTGTCAACAACAATTACTTTTTTTTATAATATAATTAGAGTTAATTATAACCATTTTTATTATTTTCCCCAAAAAAAAAATAACTAAGAATTTCATTCCGCAATTTTAGCAAATGGATATAACAATTCTTCCACACTCAAACGGTTAATTATTTCCTAATTAATTTATTTATAATAAATATATTATAATTAATATGATTAATATAGATAATATATAATAATATATAATTATGTATATAATATATAAATTATTACATATAATTATATCCTATTGATCTCCTACATTTTTTTTTTAATTCAAAATGTTACAAAATATTATAATTATATTATTTTAAAGATAAAATATTAATTTAAAAAAAATTAATAATACATAATATATATATAGACACTTATATGTGTATCTGTATTCGAGAACTCCGATTATTATTATTATTATTATTATTATTATTATTATTATTATTATTATTATTATTAAAATCGTTAGTATGATAGATCGTATTTAACGTTATGTTTACTTAGTAAATCTAACAAAAAATTACCTTTCCATATTCGTATAAAGTTTGGTGTACGATATTAATAAATCAACTGTTAAAATAATTAATATTCACATCATTTGAAATAAATGTTCAATTTTTGTACTGTAAATTATTAATTTTTTGATCATTTCTATTTAACTTTGTTAATGAATATTTGTCAAAGTGGTAACATACTTTCTTTTTATTTCTATATTTAAATATTTATCTTATAATTAAATCAACACGTTTCATATTTAATATTAAATTTACTTAATACGTATTAATATTTAATATAAACGCGCGTGTATGTATACAATTTCTATTTTTATTATCATTGTTATTATTATTATTATTATTATTATTATTATTATTATTATTATTATTATTATTATTATTATTATTATTATCCTTCGGAATATTAATGTGTGTATGGACCAATCATAAGATATAATAAAGTTTCATTTAACTTTTTGCCTAAATTTGTTTGTCATTTCAACATTGCAAAACAACAAGTCCCAAAAGAAATATTAATAAGTGATATATTATTCATAAAAATAAATTTAAAAAACCTCTCTTTTGCTCAACCATGTTGGTAATCATTTTTTACGTAAGATATTAATCGTGATAATAATAATAATTATTATTATAATATAATAATGCAAAATATAACAAGAGAAAAAAAAATATGTTTTGATGAGACGTCTCTATGAATAAACATTTCTTCCTTTTAAAGTTTTGTTCTTTTGCTTCTTCTTATTCTTCTTCTTCTGTCTCTATCAAGATAGACATAACAACGAGAACGTGAATGTTATTTCTGAATGAACGAGGAACGTGATCAATCGATCGAACATAATGTTCATTTTTTGTATATCGTTCAAAACAAATGTAACAATTACCATTAAATCAAATATTCACAAACATAATGATGGAATGTATAATCCATTTTTATATATATATATACTACAATTTTCTAATTAATCGATTGAAAATTTTCTGTCATCTTTCTTTTCTGACAATAAGATAACATTAGAAAATATTAATGAAAAATAAGTGGATCTAAAATTTAATTTTTTTTCTTTTTTTATTATTGAAAATTTATCTTTAAATATTTTACATTAATTATTTATAAATAATTTTATTTTATTATACGTATAATTAATTATATATATATATATATGCAATTTTAATTCATAAGAAACACAATTTCTTTTCATTGACAATTAAAAATAAAATGAAATCTATGATTTTGTATTAATTATATTTGTTATTAAAAATAATTCATTTGTGTGTTATTTGTACAATTACACTTTTTCAATTGATTATAAAATAAATTTCATAAATTCTATATTAAAAAGAAAATATATATATATAAACAATAAAATATAATATAAAAGATATAAACCAAATCAAAATGTAACATTGAATAAACATAAAATAATCAATTAAAAATGAAAGTAATAATTTTGTAAAATATACCAAATGTCTCTTACCTTTCCCATTTTTGTCTTCCCCAAAAAAAAGAAATAAAATCAATAAATAATAACGACGTATCCTTGTTAAATTAATTCGAACGAAAAAAAAACAAACAAACAAACGAATAAAAAAAAATAAACCAAAATGACCGATGGCGGGGGAAAAAAATTAAACAAAAATGGTCGTCCTTGAAACGTATAGAAAAAAAAAAATGAAAAAAAATATTTAAAAAGAAGATTTCGTAAACACCTGGGTTTTATAGTTTTTTTTTCTTTTTTTTTTTTAAACTTGTTTCAACATTTTAACATCCGTATATTCACACGTTTCACTTACGTGAGTAGATATTACCTACTTGAGTTCGGAACAACCACTGACTGTTTTACGATCGTACTTACAGACCTGTTACGATGGTTCTCTTTCAGAAAAGTAGTAGGGATAACTGAACTATCACCACAATCGGGTACAACGAATCAAAACTCGATCGAGAAGGGGAAACTGTGAATCTCATGTGAAACTGGTATCATTACATATAACTTTAAACGTGTTATGGATCATTTCTTATTGTGAGATCAATTTATTGACACAAAATTGCAAAATAATTATCCAACTTATTGCGTAACATTTACTTAGAAGAAAAACAATTGACATGAATGCATAAAAAAAATTGTTAAATTAGTATCTACGTAAATTATTTATTTATCAAATGTTTTCATCATTTATTAAACGATTTTATTCAATTTTATGACAGGGAGAAAATAATTTTTTAATTTTGATCATAAATTTTTAATTAATGCAAGGAATTATTCAACTGAATGTTTAAAAGAATCTGGACGGTCACTCATACCACTCGAAAAAATGTGTACATTATGAAATATAATTCAGAAAATTATTTCAGGAATGTTTGAAAAAAGTATTTCCAAAAAAAAAAAAAAAGAAAAAAAGTTTTCTTTGGTTCACCATAAATTCCCGGATAATAGGACCAAAAAAAAAAAAAGGCTTACGTTATGTTGTAATATCGACACTACTTAGGAATAAGTTAGTTTTTTTTGTTTCTTTTTTTCTTCTTTTTAGATAGAAAATGACGGTGGTACAGGTGTGACCAGGTAAGCGCATTTTGTACGGGGAATTTCTACGAATAATAAATCAGCTCCGTTATTTTTTAATGAATAATATTTTTGTCAAAAGTTTAATTAAGATACCTTGAAATATTTTACACCGTATATTCAAAAATAGAAAATATTTTTGAGTTTATAGAGTTGTTTTTTTTTTTTTGTAGAATATACCCATTTTTCTAGGGAATCTAAATGACCAAAATTCCTAAAAGTCAATGAAATTGTTGTTAGTTTATTTAATTTTTTGATATTCCTTTTAAACTCTCTGGTATGCCAATTATTTCGTGACTCGTCGTAGTATGCACTTAGATTATTCAACTCTAAGAGAAACAGGTTGACCGACCGATAAAAAAAAGGAATCTGATAGCTCCATGTTAGTCTTATTATATAAAAAAAAAAAAAAAAAAACTCTAGAACTTGAATAGTTTATATAAAATTGACGATGTGTGTACAATGTATTATTTATCGATATATTATAGATACATAAAATAATAATTTTGCGATATAACAACAAATATTAGCTCATAAAAAGTCTGGAAAAAGAATAATTTATTATTAAAAATTATTATGGAAATAATAAAATACAATTATTCGTAAATAATCAATAAATTTTATAAATAATTAACACAACAATTTCCTACTCACTTTTCCAATAAAAATTGTTGTTTATGATAATAATTTAAAAAATATTTATATACGTTATGTTACATAAATGATTAATTATTTATAAACATAATAGTTAAATATTTATTTTTTATAATTTTATTTTAAAAAAGAATAATAATTTATAATAATATAATAAAGTACAAGTGAAACGATCGGTATGATCATTATATCCAGACTGAAAGAACGGAAATTATGTGAAAATGTTGTTTCTTTTATTTGTAGCCAATCATATCAATGAGCCGGTATAAACAGAGATGACTGGTCCAACATCAGTGGACTTCTGAGAAAAATTTGTCGGAACCGTAAACGGTTCCAGTCCTTGGGGCAAAACATTCTTTAGGCGAAGAGCTAGGGGAATACCTTCGAACTTGGGTTGCATTCTAATTGGTCAAAGTTTTCTTAGTGGCGAAAGGGGACATAACAGAAAACGAGAGAAAAAAACATTACACGTGATACTCATTAAAAATTTCTAATCCAATAATAAAAATAAATATAAATCAAAATTAAAATCATACTTTTTACAATATTCATTGCAAAATAATGTAATTAAATAATACTAACGTAACACAAACAAAATTCTATTATATATATATATTCATACAATTACAATAACAATAAAATTGTATAATTTCGAATAATATTTTTAACAATATTTTTCATTTTTATTTTGTCCTCTTATCTATATAATAAACGAATAAATAAAAATCAATAATACATTTACAAAATATAATTAAATAATAAACGCGTAACGCAAACAAAATTCTATTATATAAATTCATACAATTACAATAACAATAAAATTGTATAATTTCGAATAACATTTTCAACAATATTTTTCATTTTTATTTTTTCTTCCTATCTAATGCAATCAAGATCACTTATAATAATTTCGTTATATAAGAAGAAATAAATTCAAATGATATAATAGACATGTTTTTAAAAATTAAATGTAAAAATAAAGAATATAAAGAGATGTAAATGTATAAGAAAAGTAAAAGACAATATCTCCGTAAGAGTGACTTCAATGACAGCATAAAACATGTTGCAGTTTATTCGTAGTCAAAATGACGATGATCAAGTGGCATGATCGACCTCGAAGAGACACATTGAAGGGATGAGAGAGTATTTACGCGGGTGAAAGTAAACCAGTGAACCGGCCATATCTGACTGGAACTAGTTTAATCTATAGCTCATGAAACAAAACCGTATTCACATGAATCTAACATATATGTGCATATAAAAACATATATATATATATATTTGTATATTTAATACATTATACATTTATATGTATATATGTATGTGTGTACATTGTGAAATTATGTCCATTAATTATTTAACCTACACATAAAACATTCACAAATACATATATACATTTATACATAAAAAAAGAAGTATTCAATTTCAAAGATTATTATCAATGAATCATCGATCTTTCAACAATTTATTATAAGGTGAAAATATACAGACGTAATTATTAAGACAATTAAAGTTTACTTATAAGACAAATATTAATTTAGATAATGGATTTATTACCTGAAACAATTTCTTTTAAACACAATAACGAAAATATTTTTTTTCTATTTTTTTTTTTTCAGAATGCACACAATCATATAATATATGCATTATCTTAAGGTTGATAATAAACAAGATAACACAATTACGTAACATTTGGTCCTAATAGATTCTTATTTGATATAAACCCATGCAAGTCTTATCGGTTTTATTACATTGATGAATTAACTGTTAAATGATTTTTTTTTAGTCTGCAAAAAAAAGCCACGAGCAAATTTTATGAGAAATACCATAAGTAAACAATTCTTAACGATAAAATGAGAATAATCGTGTAACCAACACACGTGGGGGTATAGAAGAATTTTATTTACCGTAACTGACAGTTTTAATATATATACGTTTGTTTTATCTATTTAAATGTATGTATATGTATGTGTATATAAATAATATGTCAGTTTATTTCGTCAAACCGGAATACAGTTTTATCAGTTGCACTTGATCTTTCCTGATTTATTTACGCTTGGTTGACTGAATAACTATGAACTGAAACTTCCAAATCTTTTTTTTTGTTTTTTTTTCTTTCCTATGGCTGTTTACAGGAAGTACGAAAGTACATTTGATCATACTTCAAATACGCCATTATTAAAAATGTTTCAAGACTAAAACCGACATAAAAAAAGAAACATTATTTATATAAATTATTTATTCGATTTTTAATTTGAAACAAACAAAAAAAAAGAAAAAAAAAATTCTATAATACGTAATTTTGGTATTGTTTGCGTTTCATAAATTATTTGAAATATATAACTTCCTATCTCTCTTTTGATATTAGGATACCTGTTTCTGCAGTTTCCGGTTGTCCTTTTATACAAGAAAATAATCCATAAATAATCAAATAAATAAACAAAAAAAATTGATGCGAAGATAATGTTTATCTATAAAATACAATAAAGTATCTTTGCTTTATATTAATTTATTCTAAAAATAGAAAATTACGTAAATAAATAAAGTATATCATACCTGTCTCTCTCTCTCTCTCTCTGTAAATCAAATATTGCAAGTCATACGTCAATAATATGTTATTCGTCAAATAACATGATACGCGAGACGTAACATTGAAGGCAGATAATAAGCTACAACTTTTTAATCATAAATGCGCAAATCATTATAATATTTGTGGATTATATTTAGAGAGAGTAGGAAAGAAAGATAGAGAGAGAGAGAGAGCAAAAAAAACCAAATACGAGTGGTACATTTAAACTTGTATCTATATTTACTAAATATAATATGTCTGAGTATATATGCGAAAGGGAATTCCAGATGCGTCATGAATTTTAAAACAAGTGTGTATAGACTGTATCTGAAAAGCCATAAAATTGGTTAGAGCTGAGACTGAAAGTAAGATTACACGATTTTTTTTTTTTAATTTTATGCATTCCTTTTTTATATGTGATATCTACTTTACTGAGATATCAGGCCTTTTTGTTAAAAAACAACTCATAAATGTTATTCAAAATTGCTGCTATAGGTACAAAATTTTTTATTAGTCATTTTATTTATTAAAAGTTTAGTAAAAATATTCTTTTTTTTTATTTAAAAAAAAAAAAAGAGAAGAATTTTTTCATTTTTCAGCTTTTTTATTAATAATTTTTTTGCAATTGTTCAAACAGATTTTAGATAGATAGATATCTATTTAATTTATACCCTATAATAATATTGATAGTGTTAATATTATGAAAATAAAAGATAAATTATTCAATGATTTTAAAAGTAAATATTCAGTAGATAAAATATTATCATTAAGTGAGTCATAATCGATCACATGTAAAAACCATGGCAACGGAATACGAAACAAATAGAAAGCCTTTTATTCATTCGACAATACATGAGTATAGTGTTTCGTCAAAGTTTTTATAATAGTAGTGTTTAAATTATGATAATTATAAGTAATAATATAATTATTAATGACAATTAAAGTAATTTCTACTCTTTAACAATCGTTATCAAAAAACAATGGACGTCAAGGACAGTAGCGAAGAAGAGGACGAAGAAACGCGAGATATCTCGCCCTTCAGTAAATTTGACGAAAGCATCGAAGTTCGTAATGCAGAAGAAATTAAAAGTCCAGTTAATTATCCAAGGCCACCGAGTTCAAGAAGAGGTCGAAGAAATTTTACGAATGACGTTCCTGATATTTTGGAGGTTAACTCACCCCGAGAAAGGCGCGAATTTCGAAGGTAACACCTAACTTATAATACTTGAAAAATTCAATATTTAAAATATATAATTATCAAAATCTGATTTTAATTAAAGGTACCCTGATCAAGAGAGATTTAGTAAATCATTAGTGATCGGTAGCGATCCATCAGATAGTGAAGAAACAGATGATGATGATATCCAAGGATCAAGTATTTCCAAACAAATGGAAATGTATGATCCAAAGGAATTCGAAGATCTCAACGTATCAACCGAATTGAAGGAACTCTTTCAGAATATTTCTAGGTTAGAATTTATTCTTTAAACTATAAAAAAAAAAGATATTTTTTCTAATAGTAAAATAAGAATTAAAAACATTTTTCTTTTCTAAACACGATTAGGTATACGCCACAAAAGATAGAATTGAATTATAAATTGGTGCCATTTATTCCCGATTATATACCAGCAGTCGGTGATATAGATGCCTTCATAAAAATCCCTAGACCAGACGGTGTTGAGGATAAAATAGGTCTGGCTGTATTAGACGAACCATGCACGGAACAATCCGACCCAGCTGTATTACATTTACAATTAAGAACCCATTGCAAAAGTGCTAGTGCACCTAGGCAAGCAGTGATAAAAAGAGTCGAAGATGCGGAAAAAAATGTTAAGGCTATAGAGAAATGGATCGAAGATATGAATCAACTTCATCGAAGTAAACATCCGCCTGCTGTACAGTTAACTAAAGCAATGCCTGATATCGATACATTAATGCAACAATGGCCGCCGGATGTTGAAGATCAATTGAATGAGGCGCCACTCGATTTTACCACACTCGATTGCGAATTATCCCGTCTCGTTGATATTGTCTGCCATCTACTCGACATTCCTTCACATGATGGTT
This sequence comes from Polistes dominula, assembly GCF_001465965.1. The sequence goes on along the minus strand of NW_015148995.1, from coordinate 385,389 downwards.
ACAGACTCGAAAGTCTTCATACTCTTTTTACCCTTTATTGCGAAATACGAAATGCAACGTCACAAAAAATTTGAAATTCCAAAAAATCGAACAAAGCTTGACTTTTATTTTTTTTAATATTTTTCTATTAAAACGTGTAACTTCGAAGTTACATCTCACGTGTGATTTATATATTTGAAAAAAAATTTAATTTTATTACACAATTAATTATTATTTATACTTTGTATGTTAACACTAGATATACCACGATTTTCAGTATATTTCTACCACACTAGTCAAAATGACTGGTATATAAAAAAAAATGCTTTTTGTAGCTTTCAGTCTTTATTTACTCTTAAAAAATAAATATTTAACAATAATAGTTTTAATAGATAAATGGATTTATAGACATTTTTAAATAACAAAACGCTTAATTATTTACAGAACTCAAATGTTACATGAAATAGAAATTTTGGTTCGAAAAATGGTTCGACTAGTCAAAATGACTGTTCTGGTATATCTAGTGTTAAATATAATTATATAATTAGCATAATGTATAGTTAAACTAGTATAAATTAAACTACAAGTTTCATATATCATTTGTATTTTAATAAATATGTATAAAAATTAGATTTTTACAAGAAATGTAACTGTAAAAAATAAAAGTTTAAACTCTTTTCATTCTAAACATAAACGTACAATTTATCGTATTTATTATATAACATAATATCGGAAGAATTTTAATCATTCTTCGGTATTTCACTGAAAAATAGGCTACATTGAAAGTTGTAAATATTTCTTTTAATACTATTAAAACATTGATTGTAGCCGACTCATAAATATACATACATATACACATCCATATATATATATATATATATATATATATAATAACGTAGCAATGATACGTTTTAGTCATGAATAAGAGAAAAAATGTATAAGGAAAAGATATAAAAATTATCAACTCTTATATTATCAAGTATTCAATTCTTATAAAAATGATTTGACCTATATAAATAATCAAAAAAATACATACAAATAAATGATGTACATACAGACAAATTACACTCATATGTATACGTATATATAAATATAAACTATATATTTGAAAAATTAAAAATAAATATATAAATATTAATTACGCGATAAAATAAAATAAAACAAGATGGCTTCCATTAAAAAAATGGCTATCAAAAAGACGATGTAGGGCGAATGCAGATTAATGGCCGTCTATCTTCTAATTCACTTGAAGTAAATGTAAATATAAATATAAAAGAATCGTACTTCCCCCTTTTCTTTCCCTTTCCAATGTACAATAATTACTATCCCTTCCACAATAATTTAGTTGTGACGCATGCGTATTTTATCTCTCTTTTTCTCTCTCGTTCTCATTCGTATTCTAACGATAAGAAAGTGAGGTTATACTTCCGTGTTAGCGTAAAACAGATGATTCAATGTATACGTAGAATCACGTGGCCTATACATGTGTAGTATGAATAAAGCATTATCTCTATTACTCATGGTTAAAAACCAGTCAGTATATCGTTTGAAACTGTGTCTTTAATATTGTACTCATTGTGAGGTTATTTTTCTCTTAATAATTATTAAACGTGTAACCTTTTTTTTTTTATAAAGAACAAATATAAAGTCATGAAAATTGTGATATTAGCTCAATAGCAGCAAGTGAAGTGGAAATGTAAAAAAAGATCATTAATTATATACGATATAAAATGACGGACAGTTCAACAACAACAATAACTGATATTAATATTGGAATAAACGACAGCATAAGTGATGTGGATCAAATTGATATCTGTCATAGTGACGATAACGAGGAAAGATTATTAAAACCACGAAATAATTTTCCTTCATACTCAAAACGAGATATTAGTGTTAGATTTCGAGTAAGATCAAATTTATTTTACATACAAAGAAATAAGTGGTTTTTTTTTATATTTATTTCAATGATATTAATTTTTTTCATTTGTTTTGAATCAAATTGTATTCTTTTTATTTTTGATAATGATTATCTTAATCTTATCTCGTATTCAATGTTAATCCTTTTTTTAAATTTGTTTACAAATAACGTTTACGGTAGTCTTGAAAGAGATAAATTTTTATAATTTATCTTTTCTTTTTTTTGATCACAATTTTTGAACATAATGATAAATTTTTTTTATGCTTAATTGTTTTCTGCATTTTTATATATCTTTTTATTCATCGTTATCTTTTAATTGTTTTGGGAAAATATTATATTTATGAAATTAACAAAATTATTCGGTAGAGTAATTATTTAATTATTGGAATATGCTTGTTATATTATTAAAAATTTGGTTCTTTTTTTGTTTAACAGAATATCCTACACAATGTTATTCCTTCGTCCAATCTTATGGAAAGTCTTATTAATCGACAAACAAGAAAGATTTATACTGGAGATATAAAACCAGGAGCTACTAATTTTCTTTCAACTAATTATGAAGTAATTTTTTTTTTGTATCTCTACAAAATTTATTATTATTATATATATATATATATATAGTTTTAAGTAATAATTAATGTTAATCTTTTTTTTTTTTAATCTAGAGTTTGGATTATGATCCTTGTGAAAACTACCTTCTTCAGGACGAGGAAAGGAAGAAGGGTTACAAATTTGTCGTTAAAAAGAATTTTGCAAGATGGTTCATCTTTTTGTTAATTGGAATTTGTACTGCCTTTATAGCATGTTTTGTAGATATTTCAATAGAACAATTATCAAATATAAAATATGGATATTTAAAAACTTGTATCCTTAATTATTCAAATTTTTATATGTTTTTTTTTTTTATAATCTGTACCAATACAAAAGATAAATTTTCCTTAACGTATAATAACAGATGTTGATCATTGTGTAGTTAATAATTGCTTATGGCTACCATATTTATTATGGTTAACATCTAATTTAATACCAGTATTGATAGGCGCTGTTTTAGTGTCCTACGTTGAACCTGTTGCAGCTGGTAGTGGCATTCCACAAGTTAAATGTTATTTAAATGGGATTAAAGTGCCTCGAGTAGTACGAATTAAAACATTAGCAGTTAAAACGATTGGTGTCATTTGCACCGTAGTTGGTGGATTAGCTGGAGGAAAAGTAATATCGATGAATTCTTTTGGCAATTTATTTTAATTATAAATTAAAATTTATCATTACATTGTTTATTTTATATTAATAAAAAAGGAAGGGCCAATGATACACTCAGGAGCGATAGTTGCTGCTGGAATATCTCAAGGGAAAAGTACAACATTTAAAAAAGATTTAGGAATCTTCAAATATTTCAGAGAAGATCACGAAAAAAGAGATTTTGTATCTGGTGGAGCAGCCAGTGGTGTATCGGCTGCTTTTGGTGCACCAATAGGTTTAAAATATTTTCTAAAATAATATATCTGCATGTTAACAAATACCAGTATACATTTTTATTTATGAATCAATATTTTAGGTGGAGTTTTGTTTAGTATCGAAGAAGGTACTAGCTTCTTTAATCAAAGTCTAACATGGAGAACATTTTTTGCTAGCATGATAACCACTTTCACGCTGAACATTATTCTTAGTACTTACCATGGACATCCTGGTGATCTTTCTTATCCAGGTTTATTAAATCTAGGAAAATTTGAATCCATACCGTACCAAATTTATGAAATTCCATTATTCGTGGTAGTTGGAATAATTGGTGGTGTTCTCGGTGCTTTGTGGAATCATATTAATTACAAAATTACATGTTTTCGGTTAAAATATATAACACAAAAATGGTTAAAAGTAATAGAAGCTCTTGCAGTAGCAATAATGAGCGCAACGATGGGATTTTTGATGATATATTTTTTGGATGATTGTAAACCCATTGGACAAGATCCTACAAAGTTTCCTATTCAGATGTATTGTAAGGAAGGAGAATACAGTGCAGTTGCTGCATTATGGTTTCAAACACCAGAAAGTAGTGTAAGATCTTTATTTCATGACCCTAAAGGTACATCATAACAATATATAACATATTTTATAATTAACTTTTGAAATGCTAGAATATTTATATTCTTTCTTTTTCCATAGGCTCCCATAACGATATTACCTTGGCTGTTTTTATTATTCTTTATTTTATCCTAGCTGTTTTTACATTTGGATTATCTATGTCCAGTGGACTTTTTATTCCATCACTTTTAATTGGTTCTGCCTGGGGTAGACTTATTGGATCAGCATTAGCCAAAATATTTCCAAATTCCGTAAGTATTTCAATAAACTTTGGAGTACGTACTGTGATTCTATAACATTTATCTTTATTTATTATATCTACAATAGGTGTTATTAGATCCTGGAAAATATGCTTTGCTAGGTGCTGCTGCACAATTAGGTGGAACCGTTAGAATGACAATCAGTTTAACTGCAATTTTAATTGAAGCAACTCAAGGGATATCTTTTGGTTTGCCCGTGATAATAGTTCTTATTTTGGCAAAATGGGTCGGTGATTTCTTTAACGAGGTAAATCATTTTAAATTTAATTAAATTTAATAATTGTAGAGTATTGGAAAATAACCTAATAAGCACAATGCTCAACATTGTCAATATTTTCTAAATTTTGGCATATATTTATTAACTCTAATCCAAAATAGTCTACTATTAAGAAATACTACAATAAATTATATTGATTTATTTAAAATTCCAACGTTACTACTAAGCCAAATATTATGAATTCAATCAGAGACTCTAAAGGTCAATTCTCTTTACCCTCCCATTCTTATATCCTCTTGCAAACATCAAATTTTCAGCCCCATTGACTGCGTAGTTGTGTGTGTGTGATGTTGACTGTTAATGTAAATTTACTTAACTATATTGCTACATTTTTCCTATATAAGGACTTTTCTACCCATTTTTTTTACAAAGGAAAATCTCAAAGGAGTAAAAAAATAAATATATTTTTATAATAGGTAATCATAACAAAGCATATTAGTAGAAAAATATTAGTATATGATATTAGATGTTAATCATAGATCAAATTGACGAGATTGTCACATGAATAAAGATAAAGAAACTAAATGAATTAAAAGGATCAAAGAACGATTCAAACCATAATAAAACAAAATATAAATACGAGTATCTAATAATGATTATTCAACAGGGCATTTATGACATTCATATACAAATGGCAGGGATACCATTACTACCTTGGGAAGCACCACCATTGTCAAATAATATATATGCTAGTGAGATCATGAATCATCCTGTAACAACTTTCAAAACTGTTGAAAATGTCGGACATATTTTAGAACTTTTAAAATGTGTTACGTACAATGGATTTCCTGTGGTAGATCCTCCAAGTAGTGATCAGGTAATTATTGAATTTATCGATCTTTTTGTTTTTATAAATATATTTTTAAATAATTCTATAATTCTTATTTGATAGATAATTATGCTTTTAATATTATTTTAAATGTTGTCAGCCCTATATAGAAACTTATGGTCGATTTCGTGGACTAGTTTTACGTTCTCAATTAATAGCACTTTTACAAAACAAAATATTTAATGAATACTCAGAAACATGGGAATCATCTATGAATATCACACTTTTTCGTCAAGATTATCCACGATATCCAGCTATCCAAGATGTACAAATAACAGAAGAAGAAAAAACATATACAATTGATTTAAGACCATTCATGAATCCTTCTCCATATGCAGTCATACATGTTAGTATATATATATATATATATATATATATTAATTTTTTTTTTTTTTAATAATATTTTAGATAAAATAATGTTCTATATAAAAATAATGATCTTTTTCAGTCTTCTTCATTGCCACGTATTTTTAGACTGTTTAGAGCTTTAGGACTCCGCCATTTACCTGTTTTAAATGACGTGAATGAGGTATGCAATATTATACATCATGTACATTAATTGCCATAACTTAATCTCTTGCATTATAACAATGTGTGAGATTCGTGATTCGTTGTACAGTCAAAACATAAAAAGCACAAAATACAGCACAGACTTTAGCACATAGTTATGCGCATTAAATAAATAATGCAAGAGGTTAATCGAAACTAGATAACAATATTAATTATATTAATACTACAGGTAATTGGGATGATCACTCGAAAAGATATTGCCAAATATAGAATATGGGAACATAGAGGAAAAATGGGATTAGATGAACTTTTAATTTATGACAAAATTTAATTAGAAAATAATGGATAAACAATTTTTTATGTTATACAAACGAAATTAGTCTCGAATGGGTATTCAAGATAATAATTTATTGTAATAATTTTTGTTTGTTTATAAAAAGTACAAACATACTTTTTATGAGATTAATATAAATTTTATCAAAATGACATAACAAACAATCTATATAAATGCTCAATATATATATATATATATATGTATATATATGTATATATGCAGATATATTTGTTAAGTCAAATTTAATTGTTAACAAATAATTCCCAGCCGAGCCATGACCACAATTTAAAAAATAAATATACTGGAATAATAACTAATAACAAAAGAAAATAATATTCGAGCTGTGGAATATACATAATTTATTTACATGTGCAAATGTAGGAAAGTATTTTAATTTATTTTTCTTTTTGTTGTACTGAGATGATAAATCTATCTGAAACAAACAAGACAAAAAAAATATTTATATCTGTATATATATACAGAGTGTTTTGAAGCTCTTTTGTACAAACGTTGTGAGTAAATTCTATATAAGAAAAATAAAGAAAAGAATGTTATTTAATTGAAGAAATTAACAGAAATAAACAAAAAATTTGCTATGTGATGAATAATATCTACAGCGGTGTCAAATTTGTATTTGCAAAGGCGAGCAACATTTTGAATAGCTCTTATTATTTATTTAAATTGTATTCATTAATTAATGTAATCATTGAATACAGTATTAAATGATCTGTGTTTATATAGCATTGTTTTTTTTATTTTTGATCGTAAAATACGCTCACAATGTTTATACAAAAAATCTTAAACACCCTGTATATAACATACATCTTCTTGTATATATATATATGTATAGTTTTTTTTATTTAGATTGCACAAAAAATGTTTGTATTCCATATATTTATAAATTTAATTGTAAGAAAAAAAGAATTAATTAAGAACAAAAGTGATATTATTTTATAGAAAGAAACATTATAAATATGAATTATTATATTTTTTAACAAATCGTACAATTTATTATTTGTATGCAATTATGCGTATTCATAAGAAAACAATTGATTAGTTTAATAGAAAAAGATTTAAAAAATGTATTTGAAAATAATTAAGAAATAAAAAAAAAGAATCAATCAAAATATCGTAAATAAAAGAATTAAAAAGAAGTTAACCTTTAATTCGTAAAATCGAATAATAAAAAATATAAACAAATTTATAGTTACATTACTTTGATTAGTCGTACTAAGTTATTTTGGGAACAAATGACCTTGAAGCAACGCTACCTACGTAAAATGGAAGAATCTATCTCTCTCTGATCTACAATAAACTCCAATTACTTGGTATTTTTTTGCCGAACTATACCAGTTTAATAAGATTGTCTATTGCCAAACATATTGTATCGATAGTTCGATATTTAATATCATTTTTTTATTGTTAATAATTATTTAAGTTTATTCAATTTATTCTTATATCGTGTATATTTACTTGGCACTCTTTTTTGAAGTAAGTAATACAATAAAAAAATCTTTTATATCACAATCTATACGCAAGTCATAACCTTATTTCCTAAAAATGTTATCACTACATATCCGCCATTGTTATGATCGTTTCAACGATGTTTCAAAGCGGGAAATTTTAAATATATAAAAAACGCATACAAATAAAAATCATAATACTGCTCTAATCAAAAATTTATAATTTGAATTAAATCATTTTTATATAAAAAGAAAATATTATAAATAAAATAAATATTAACTGAATTCTCATAATATATATAAAATGTAACGAGTCTTATTACGTATATTAACACGTTGCAGAAAATGACGGTTATAATCGTCCGATTTTTGATGATATATAGGCAAATGACAAAATGTGATAATTTTCACTTTCAAATATACAACTGACGTTTAATTTCATATGATAGTCATAAATAATTGAAAAAAAATGTGTTTTTGAGCACGATGGTTAAATTAAAAGTGTGTGCGGCAAAGTGTTAAAATCTAGTTAAAACTTTTAAACAAAAATCTAAACAAAATTACGAAATAATTATTTTAAATAAAAAATTATATTCTTCGAATGAAATAAAAACTCTATTGTGAATTATAATCATAACTTAAATTCTTAAATATAGATATACGAAAATTATGCGTCTTAATGTCAAAACTTTGTCGTTTCTTAAAGGAAGAATAACGACCTTGGAACTCTTGAGGGATAAGATAGAGCGTCTGGGATCAGGAAATATCAAAGGAGAAAATCAAAGTAAGTGGAGGGAAGAAACAGAGTTGGGGGGCTTCCCCGTGGGTCGATCGTTCGTTGAAAAGGAAATAAGAAGAAGAGAGAATAAGAAAGAAAGAGAGAGAGAGAGAAAGAGAGAGAGAATGAAAAAAAGATAAGAAGAAAAGAAAGAAGGAGGAGTGGGAGGAAAATAAAAGAATAGAAAAAGAGAAAAGGCGCCGTCCTCCTAGTGGTCGTCCGGCGAACATCTTCGTGCATTTTAAGACGCGGCCGGTGGCCGGTCAATAGTTTCCCGGTCTCTCTCTCTTTCTCTCCTTCTATGTTTCTCACTTCTCCTTGTGTCTGTAACTCTCTCTGTCTCCCTTTATCTCTCTTACTCTCTTCGGTCGTACACCTGTCCGTCGTGAAGTTGCAGACGGAGAGGTAGGAAGGGGTTATGGTCAATAAACGCAACCACGTCACACGCAGCCTATCGGCGACCCCGCTTGGCCCCTTAAAGTGGCCCCGAACGAAAATCTTACATGTAGACCGATATTTCCTTTTGTGCGTTTGTCTACAGAATATCTTAAGAAAATTTAAATCGATTTTCATTTGGCCGATATTGACAGATTCTGTGTGTCTGGAGGATTGTACGATTGTGAAACGAGACACGTGCGCGTGCCGGTATTAACAAACGGTGGGTTCTTCCTACGTTTACGTGGATTTACCGAATTGCGTCCGCCATTGTTGTGATTGTGAACATTCCAGAGAAGACGGCGTTTCTTAACTTGAATGCGCATGCGCATTTTATGCTTGACTCAACGACGCTCTTCTTTCGAATTTTCGGAGACGCGACACACACACACATATACATAACGCACGCACGCCACCATACTACTACTACACTACTATTCTACCCGACTACGATCACGAATACGGCATATAAACGGGTGTCGCGGCGTGCGCGCGCCCGCCCGAGCATTTCGAAAATCTCATTTACCGATGCTTTTTTACGCACGTGCTTGCAACCCTAATTTTACACCTGTCGCTTGCGCTCGCGCGCGCCCGCGCATTTCGTTTTACGCATTTTTATAATTATACATTTAAAAACGCCGGGCTAGTATTTTATTTCTTTCTTATTATATATATTTTTTTCTTTCTCTTTCTCTCTTGTTTCTTTTTTTTTTTTTTCGTTTCTACACGCAAGAAGGAATCCTACCACGCTCTTACCCTTTTCTTAAAGGATCGTTGGCGTTCTTAATGTGCGCGTCCTCTTATTTGATAGGATTTTTATATCGAGGATGTTATTTTTTAAACGCGATTATCGATTCTATTGATAGTTGAATTTTAAACGATATTACGAATATATTGTATAAATGTAATTTAATGTATAATATTTATTTGTATAAATTAATTTCACATAATAATATCGATTACGTTTTAATGTATTTGATGATAAAACAAAGTGAATTTTTGTTTTCAGGATAAATGTCATATTTGGAGATAACTGCAGTTCTATATTATTGTTGGACATAAAGGTGTTTACAACAATCTGGGATATAGCAATAAATAAAAAGGAAGTTATACTGTGTAATTGAGTGGACGTATATGTCTAATATATATTTTCTGAAAAATTGTTCTTCTAAATTTTGTAAAGATGACAAAATATATTAATAACGATGTTTGTTATTTGCATAATTGCGTGTTATGCCAAAAGCAAAGAAAAAATCTTACCTTAAAAAGGTAAGGGAAATGCGAGAGTATAGACGACAAAAACTAATGTCTGAAACAGCGGAGGAACGTGCTTTGAGATTATATACATCAGCTGAAAGAATGAAGAACGCCAGAGCTAAAGAAACAGAAGAACAAGCTGCGTTAAGGAGAATGCAAGAAGCTCAGAGAATGGCCAGGCATCGTGCTAAGAAGAAGCGTTGTCTTGATGAAAATCTAGCTAGAGAGATATCCAAGATTGCTGAACTCTCTAAAATGCCAGATGCAGCGACCATTGCTCAAATGTCTGAAATGAATATGAATAAAATATCTGCTGAATTGAAGCAAATGATGGAAAGAGGTAAAGTTCCCGAACACATAGTACAGATGGCTCAACTTGCTGAATTTAGTAAAATGACTGAATTAAACAAAATGTCACAAGATATGGCTAAGAGATACGAAATGGAGAAGATGGCGGAATACGCCAAAGCAACGGAGTATGTAAAAATGCAAGAAATAGCCAAAATGAACGAAATGGTTAAATTGTCAGAAATGGCTAAGTACAATGATATTACAAAGATAAATGAAATAGCCAAGATGAATGAAATGATTAAAATGTCACAAATGGTAAAAATAAATGAAGCGCAAAGAATGAACGAAATAGCCAAGTTAAACGAAATGGTTAAAATGTCAGAAATGGCTAAGTACAATAATGACTTAACAAAACTCAATGAAATCGCACAAATTAATGAAATGGCTAAAGAAATAGCAAAGATGAATGAAAAAACTAAAATGAATGAAATGATGAAAATGGCTAATATACAAAACGATATAGCCAAAATACCGGAGTACTCGAAGATAGCCGAAATGGCCAAATTAACGGAGTTAGCTAAACTTAATGAAATAACAATAACAAAATTAAATGATCCACCACCTCCGCCACCTCCACCAAAAGTTGCTGAAATTCCAAGAATTCCTGAACCTGTGATTACTGTGCCAAATCCAAGGAATTTGCAAAATGTTCAAACTGTTCAAGTAGCACAGGCTAGTCCATCTAGTACGATAAACTTTCCGTCTGTGCCTGGCCAGGGTAAATATGCCCAATTACTGGTTATTATTGAAGAACTTGGTAGAGACATTCGCCTCTCGTATGCAGGAAGTCGTAGTGCCGCGGAACGTCTGAAAATGGGTATACAACATGCAAGGATTCTAGTACGTGAATGTTTGTTAGAAACTGAACATAATGCGCGACAATGATCTGTCAATGAACTTAGCTGTTAGATTTTCATCAGATTATTTTTTAAGGTGATAATATGTATAATCCATTTAAGGCAGCAGATTATTGATTTTGTTCAAACAAAAAGAAGGAGGTTTATACAAGTCACAAATAATATATCTGCTGCTATGTATATTATGCCATCTTGCCGATATAAGCTTAGTACCACTTTGACAATGAATCAAAATGCATTGTAATGAACTGCTTGTTTCAAAATATTATGCAATCTGATAAATACTTATAATGTATTTGGTATATTAGATTGTCAAAGAAAAGAACTTTTGAGACGGTGATATATTTAAGGCTTATAGTATATATATAATATTATTAATGTTAATTTGATTATTTCTTGATTTAACTGTAAGTATATAACGTAACGATCTTCAATCGTTTAGTCATAGTTTAGTTATGAAATTAAATAAAAGATAGGACGAATTTTTAAATCAGGGGAAATTTAAAGGTTGTTTTATTTTATACAAAAAAAATGTTTTACGTTTTTTGCTGTTTGGGTCTGGTAAAATAGAAATTTATAAATAATCTTTAGATTTGATTAAATTCTCGAATGTAGAAAATAGTCTATAACAAACTAGAAATGATGTGTAAACTGAAGAGTCTTCTCACTTATATTTTATATATAAAAAATATTTTATTGCAATTTTGGTTAATATAACGGGTAATAAACGATAATTACCTAATAGTATACGTACGAGAAGAAAATTGAAGAAACAAAAATGTACCTACGAGAAATATAATCCTTGGACATAAATATGAGGTATTGCTCAATAAAGTCTCAGTTTTTTTTAAATGTCTTCTCTCTTTTTTCGTCACGTTATTTATTTCCAACAAAAATACGTCATAAAATAAACATTTCAATTTGTATGTGTGTGTATGCATATATGTTGGTGTATGCATATATGTATGTATGTATGCTCGTAGTACGTACGTACATATAAACAACGTGGAGATGCAACTATGTATTGTATTACGTTATTCCGTATAACATTATTTTAATGAAAATACATTAACCAATATATTTTTATTGTTTATAATTAAAATTTTAAAAAATCAAACGAGAAATTAAAGAAAGTAAATTTTCTCTTCTATTTACATTTGGAAAGGTTAGGTAAGTAAATATATATATATATATATACATAGGGATCCTATAGGAGGGATGCGCCATGTACATTGCTGGGGGACCGGAACTCGATTTTGCGCGCGAATGATTCAAACATTGAAATAATTATGAAATAATGAATTGCATCAAATACAGAAAAAAAA
>NW_015148995.1:354365-372687 GCF_001465965.1 Polistes dominula | reverse complement strand
TACACGAAAAAATTATTATAAATTCAAGCGGTCCCCCAAAATTTTCAGCCAATGGCACATGAGCTGAATATGAATGGCACATCCCTCCTACAGGATCCCTATATATACATATAATGGCGCGCGCAGCAAACTAGAAGACCATTGCAGTGTATCGTCTTGCGCATACAAGTTGCAGCGTGCTAGTAAAAAGTCGAATGATTGATTGTTTTCGCTTATGTACTTATTGTATAATTATATAGAAGCAGTGTAACTACGATTTATCATTTAAGGTATGTAAATACAATTAAGTTTTTCTCTATTTTCCATGATTATATTAAAAATGTATTTGAGGTTATGTTAGATCTATATGTAGTACTCTTATCTTTTGTTTTCTCTCTCTCTCTTTCTCTCTTATGATTTATAAATAAATAGAAAAAGTGTAATATTGTTTGAAATTTTATAATAACTTATTTGTTATATGAAATTTCTTTAAATTAGGTTAACTAATGATATTTTTATTTCAAATTTGTTGAAATTAATGAATTATTTATTAAGGTAAACGATAAGGAAAATAATAGAAGACAACACAGGATTAAGAAGATGGAAGAAGAACGTGGAAATGTAGAAATTTCGGCTATAGTAGCAGAACCGTTGATAAACGTTCCAAATCCCAGAGCATTGCAACAAAATACGGTAGTATCTAATACTACTACTATTGCGCCTGGTCAATCCAGATACATACAATTACTTAAAGTCATAGAAGAACTAGGTCGAGAAATTAGACCTTGCTATGCAGGGAGTCGTTCTTCAGCGGAAAAAGTCAAGCGTGGTTTAATGACTGCACGCACTTTAGTTAGAGAATGCTTAGGTGAAACCGAAAGGACTGCTCGTCCATCATAATGTGTTGATTACTAACAATAAGTGAGAAAATTGAAAAAGAAGTAGTAGGTCTTTTATATTATTGTCATATTATTCGATTCGATATATATTAAAATGAAAAAGAAATTGTTAACGTATCAAACTATAGAAAAAGTCATAATTATAGAATCTATATCTATTTTTATGAAGGAAAGGTACAGACCTAATAATATATTATTCTTTAGGACTATATCATCTACCTCAAATATCGACCAACCTAAATCATAGTACAAGTTAGGAACATAATATTATATGATAAATCTCATTTCATGCGTATTCTTTTCATATCTCTTTTTAAATTATTTATTCTTTTAAACGATTATACTCATATGCGAAGAAATGTTTATATACACATAGAACGTTGGTTATATTATATTTAAATAGAACAATCACACCAAAGAAATTAATAATTTTAATTTTTGTTAAAGACTGAATGAAAACTTAAACTTGCCTGTGGTTTATGCTTTTATTATATTTTAAAATTAAGATATTAGTTTCTCTTTTTAGTTTCTGTCTCGTAGTTTATGTTAATTTATTGATTTCCATTTTATAAATTCTATGATTTTAATGGAGAAGTAATATAATATAATAAATTGTAACACTGCCAAAAAAAAAAACAGCAGAAGTAGTTTACATGCGAGTCAAGCATAATTCTAAAGATTTTTAGTATAAATCAATATATAGTTTTAATGGTAAAGACCAACACCATATCTTTCAATGTCTTTCTCGACTCCTAAACTGATAGTTTAACTAAATAAAGCTATTATGTCATAGAAACATTTTATCTTTTGCGCTTAAATATAATAGAAAGATAAAATGATTAAACTTGAGAATAATAAACTGCTGCCATAATAAGAAAGAGATAAGGAACACCAGTTTTGCATAATGTTTTACTTAAAATGCGAACAAATATATTACATCGTTTTACAGACAGACTTATTCATCTTTTGTATGCAAACTAATCATAAAAAATACTCATAGTACAATATTTCTTATTAATAAATACAGATTATACAATAGCCAGAATTTCTAATAAATAGATGGCCTTACTCTAAGATATGCTGGTAGTACAAATATTTATTTTCTGATTTTGTAAGAATAATATTGTAAAAACAAATGAAACTATATACTGTATGACTCGAGTGCTCTAAGATAATGAATACATACTTTATGATTTATAAAAATGATCGGTATGAAAGATTTTAAATATATATGTATGTGTGTGAATGATGTTAATAAGTTCCTAACTATTTTAATAATTTATCAATTCAGTATGTAATGTGTAGCACATTTATTAGTAGTCAAATTTAATCTTTAATTGCTTATATCCAACAGATATATAAATGCTCTCTCCAAAAAAAAATATATATATATACATATATTTAACTGCTATAAAAACAAATTATATTACTGTGATCTGAATATAGAATATCTAAATCCAAAGGAATATGAGTATATCTAGATCAGGTACCTACAAGTGTACTTTTTTATTCTTTCAATAGGTTTATTATTTTTAAGAAATAACAATAGAAAAAAAAAGTATAATTCCAAATACTTATTAATTATATATATATATATATATGTTTTGGATTTTTAATGTAATAACGTGCATTTATATATAATACCGTATCTGTATTATTTTATACCAATATTAATTCATGATATTAACATTAGTCATATGTTATAATTATGAAACAAATAAAAGCTTTTGTAATAGAGTAATACATTTTTTATTATCTATACCAATTATACAGCATTGTAATCCTCAAAATCTAATTTATTATGTACATTTTTTTCTGTTCCAGGTTATGTAATACATTTTTTATTATCTATATCAATTGTAACATTGTAATTCTCAAAATTGAATTTTATTGAAAATATAAAGTAAGCCTAATTTATTATGAACATTTTTTCTGTTCCAGATTGTGTAGCTGCTTGTTTTAAACATGTTTCGAACTTTGACTACTTTCGATACAGAGCTTTACGCAGATTCTGTAGAATGGTGTCCCATAGAACCATTCAAAGACTTGTTCGTATGTGGGACGTATCAACTGATAGAAAATACAGAAAGTATAGCAAAAAATGAATTGAAACCAAGTAGACGTTTAGGCAGAATATATTTATTTCAAGTTGTTAATGGTGGTAGTATAAAGTTGTTGCAACAATTAGAAACAGAAGGTATACTGGATATGAAATGGGCACATGGAACGTGTAATCAAAAAATATTGTTAGGTGTCGTTAATTCGTTAGGATATTTACAAATTTATCAATTACAAAGTGGGAACAATGAAATGTTAAAATTAATGACAGAATTGAAAGTGAACGATCAGAAGGAAGAAATTCTAGCATTGTCTCTTGACTGGTCAACAGGAAAATATTTTAGCCAAGATAATTCTACAGCTAAAATAATAGTTAGTGATTCTACTGGTGGCATATCTTTATTTGAGTTAGACAATGATCAAATAAAAAATCTAATATCGTGGTCATCTCATGAATATGAAGCATGGATAGCTGCTTTTGATTATTGGAATGTAAACATAATATACACCGGTACGAATAGCATATTTTAAATGTAACATTCATATTCTAATATTTGATAAATAATAATTATTTAAGGTGGTGATGATTGTAAATTTCAACGGTTTGATATAAGAACAGGAAATAAGCCTACTATGATTAATAGGATTCACACCGCTGGTGTTACTAGTATTCATAGCAATGTTGATAAAGAACATGTATTAGCATCGGGAAGGTATTAAAAAAAATGAAAAAAAAGAATAGAACTTTATAAAGTACGATATTCTATAAAGATAAATAATTATTTTTAGTTATGACGAAATATTACGCTTATGGGATACGAGAAATTTCAAGAGACCGATTTCAGAAACTAATTTGCATGGTGGCATTTGGCGTTTGAAATGGGATCCTTTCGCGCGTCGATTTCTATTGGCTGCTTGTATGTACGGTGGATTTAAAGTAATCGATTGCCAGAATACGGAGACGCCTTCGATCGTTGACGAATATAACAATCACGAAAGTTTATCTTATGGATGCGATTGGTCATTTCTTTCTCGTCAATGTATTTCAGAACGAGATATATTTCAAAATAATGAGATAAACTTAAGGTTAGTAAGTACGTGTACATTTTACGATCATAATTTAAAACTTTCTGTAGTACGTTTGAACGACGAATAATCAAATAAAAATAAATTATCTATATACAATTGAACTCATTTTTATCGTTACTATATACAAATGCATATATACATTCTTAAAAATATGAATTTGTTACATTTCCTTCTTAATATTAATTTTGAAATAAGCTGCGAGTTAATGGTACTAACGTAACTCTTTAAATGTTACATATAATTCGACGATGATAATTCTAAATTTATCAGATAAATTTCCATAAAATATTTCATAAATCAAATCTAATAAAGTAATAAATGCGATATAAATTCTCTCTTAATAAAAAAAGATAAATAAAACATTGAAGTATCCTTGCGCGAAAAATTCGAGAATAAACCGCTACATTATCAATTAGTTCACGAAGAAACTGTGAGATGTCAGGACGACGGAAGCGCGATCCGCATTTCGCCGCGGCTAGTTCGATAAAAATCAGTCGTAGACTCTAGAAGGGGCTGTTTTGATGTCGGTTGTCGCTTGTTTCGGTTTATTCTTGTTTTAAAAGGAAATTAATGTGTGATCTACGGGGTGTGAACCATTGATCTATAGATCACGGTGAACGAACATCGACGAGGTTTATTTGGAGATTGACTTGTAAGTAATACTACCATTGTATTTTTAAGAAAAAGAGAGAAAGAGTGATTGAGTGAAAATGTACGTGTGTTGTGTGCGAGTGGGAGAGAGAGAGAGAGAGAGAGAGTGAGTGTGCGAAGGGGTGGGAGAAACGAGAGAGCAGGGCGGTCGTTCGTCGTCGTTCGGTTCGTTCGTTCGTTTGGTACGATCGTTCGTGAATTCATTCGTTCGTTCGTTCCTTCATTCAGACG
Organism: Polistes dominula; assembly: GCF_001465965.1. The sequence continues at coordinate 367,780 of NW_015148995.1, read as the reverse complement.
TCAGTCCTTTTTCGCGAACGCGTTCCGAAGGATCTATCCTGTGCGCGTTTGATATTTTCAATAATTTCTTTTATAATTTTCCAATTGCGTTGATTAAAAATAAAAACGTTTGACGGTTATTTCAGAAGAACAGTTGCATATACATTACAACTAGAAAAAAAAGGAACGAAAGGGTTTGTTTCTGCAAGACAACAAGACAGGAGCAAAAAGACAGAGAAAAGCAATACAGGAGACAGGACCAAAAACGCTGAAATTAAGGTTAGGGATGTTTTTCTTTTTTATTTATCTATCTTTCTTTCTTTTTTCTTGTCATTTAAAATAGAATAGACAAGAAGAAAGAGAGAGAGAGAGAGAGAAAGATGTTATTTGTTCTTAATTATATATATATATGTATATTTTTTAAATGAATTATTACGAAATGTCAATGTTATTTGTTTTAATATTTCTTTAATAATTTTAGACAAATTGTCAATCGATCTTACGTCTAATTTGTTAGAAAAATATTTCGTAGGGTTAAATATGTACACATTTGAATAATCGATTTATTTGACATTTCTTTCTAATGTTTTTATTATAATTATTTAGGTTTTCAATCAATCGTTAATAAATCATTAGAATAAATTTTCTTTACGTGATTAAATACTAGATATAATTAATGCTATTTTTAATATTTAAATTATTGTATTTTTAACAATATATATATATATATATATATATATATATATAATTTAGTAACAAATATTTCTGACACACATTTTTCAAACAGTTAAATAGATTTTCAATCAGTCGTGTGTCTTCATCGTTTTAAACGAGTTCCTCATACGGTTAGATACGCGAAATGAGATTTCTGAACGATTTGGAACGCGTCGTCAGTTTTCTCTCCCTCTCTTTTTCTCTTTTTTTTTTCCCCCTCACATTCTGATAGTTACATATTACTCTATGTTAGAAAGAGATAAGAACAAAAATTACTATAGATATAACTAAAAGGAAGAAAAACATAACTAAAACGTTTAACGCGTTATTCTTCCAAAAGCCATTTTTTTTAAAATCACTTTTCAAAGATAAAATTATATTATCTTTTTCTTTTTCCAATGATCGTTCTTTTTAATATATTTCATTTCTCTTTATTTTTCTCGATCTATTTGTTATTCTAACCAACGTGTTTTTTATTTTCTAATGCTATTTTTCTTTTTTTTTTGGTTAAATTTCCTAGACGTAAATTAATCCACTCTATTTACGTTCGTCAAGGTTATTATGTTCGTGTTAATAAAAAAAAAAAAAAAGAAGAAAAAAAAACTATGCGACAAGTTACTGCATCCAATAGAAAAATAATTTATTTTCTTCTTTAACTCGATGAAATCACAGCGACCAACGCGTTGTTATGTGTTGTTAGAGATCAGTTTCAAACGTGTATTTCGATCCATTGTAAAATAGATGTAAAAGAAAAAAAGAGAGAAAGAGAGAGATAGATAGAGTTCGTCTAGTTAGTTTTATAAGTAACAATCTTAATTAACGCGAATGGTCGTACATTTTTTTAAAGTAACGTTACGACGCGACATACTCGTTCGTGTGAGTTTCTCTTCTTTATTACTCTGTCCATTATTCGGTACACGAAGCTAAATGAAAAGATTAAATGCTTGATACTATCAAAAGGAACTGCAATAAAGCATGTACAAGCGTATTTATATCCTATGGGTATGTGTATAGTATAATACAGTATAATTGTGATCAAATTTATTCGAATTTCAAATTAATTATATTTATTTTTGAATATTTGTTGTTTCTCACGTATTAGGTCGTTCCAAAAATTTTGATGATAAGTTGAATAATATTGTATGCGTAATATATTTTATTTTTTATTTATATTTTACGTTATTATACTTAAAAAAAAAAATATCCATTTTTTACTTTTATTTTATCTTTTACTATACTTTAAATTGTTTAATATATAAAATATTGGGGGCCTGTAAAATTACTAAAAATTACTAGAAGAAAGAAAAGAATTACTATTTCTAAATTTTATGTAACTAAATTTATTCTACTTTTAAAAAAATAAAAAAAAAAATAATATTCATAAGTTCCAATTGGGCCTGTAGAATTACTAAAAAGAAAGATTACTAAAAATTACTAGAAGAAAGAAAAGAATTACTATTTCTAAATTTTACTTATTAAAATGATGTTCATAATGATATTCATAAGTTTCAAGATTATTTTTGCACAATTTTAGTAAAGTTTAAGTTATTTGTATTGAAGTTAATTAGTTATTGGTTTATGTATCATAGTATAATTTAGTTTCACCGAAATTTCTTGTTCTAGTCAAAGTTGTTCAAGCTTTGAATTTTCTTTTTATTTTAACGATCAACATTGAGAACTTTGAGAAATTCATCCTTATTATTTTGATTATAACAAAGTCATTATTTGTTGATTAAGTTACTCACTCTAAGTGAGTAGTCTTAAAGACTTAATATTCTCTCGTCGATTCCATGTATTGTTAGACTCCGAGAGTGCTCGTTGGCCAGCATATTAATTACTTCGTGGCTTTTGATCGTTAGTTCTAACGGTTTTGATCTCCTATTTTTTTCTCCTTTTTTTTTCTTTCTAATCATTCAGTTTAATCAAGAGAAAAAAGAAAGAGAACTAACTGTTAATTTGTATTATTTTTTTTTCTATGAAAAATTACTAATACTTATTATATTGATAAAAAAATATTAAAAATTTATTTCAAATATTCCCGCGCAAATGTTTTCTTTCTCAAACAATCGATTGGACATATAATTTTTTATATAAAAATTTCATCGGTGGTATAAATCGATAAAGATATCTAATAATGTCATCGTTAACTTGTAGGTTGGAAGAAAAAAAAAGAAAAAAAAAAAAAAAAAGAAAATATAACGTGACCATCATAACGATTAGACTTTTTTGTATTATTTGCGCGGGAATTATGAAAAGGTTAGAAAGAGAAACGTAATAGTTACACAAGATAGTATTGTAATATCAAAAATTCAATAGAAATTAGATTGACCTGTAAAAAGTGTGAACAAAAAAAATGAATTATATTTACAAAGTATTTAAAAGCTTTTAAAGCTCATATAGGGATTTTCAATTTTCTAGTATATATTAGATATTATTTTTAAAAAGGAGTGGGGGCAATTGATAGAATACAAAATTAAAGAAATGAAAAAATAGAAAAAAATAAAAAGAAAGGGTAGGATCATCGAGTATTTGGAAAGTTAGTATGCCGTCTAGGATAAGCAGGGAACATCGTGAATGTGCGTGCAATAGAGCTTAATCGATCTGCGGCTGTGCCAACGTTACTACGTGAAAACGGGATATTGGTGCGCGAGATGTACCCTCTTGCAACGACAGGGAATTAAAACACCACCTCTACTAACACCACCACTACTACCACTACTACCACTACTACTACTACTACTACCACCATTGGAACCACCGTTGCCACCTAAGGTTAACCGACTTTCCAACTTTTCCAACTAAACTCTAAACTTTTTTTCTCGTCCCTATATGTTTCTTATAATAATGTAATTAATTTTATTAACAAAACTGTATAAATGTATGTAAAATACGCTCAAAAGTTATGTAGAACATTACTATTCCTTCTTTTTGAGAATATTTAAGTTACTACATGTGAAATTGAATTAAAAGAAGAGACAAAAAATTTAGTTATTTTTTTAAATGAACAAAAGGAGCGAGAAAAATGAATCCTAACGATACGTTTTATTCCGTCATCACGAGTTTACGCTCGTTACTTACGTATTTCATTCATTGCTATTTTATACTCTATCTTGTCGAATCCCCCTGCACCTTCCCCCTAATCTTCCCTTTTTCTCTTGTATTTTCCCCCCTTTGCCCAGGTCTCAACAACTTGTTACGTTCGTACGTTTGTAGAGACTCCCATCGAAACAATGGAGGTTTCACCGGGTAACACGAGATTCCACCTCGACTTCTCTCATGAAAATGCACTGCAGGCGGCATTCAGTGCGTATGAAATCCGGGATAACTCGCCATGCGTGTCATCTCCAAAGTATGGTTGTAATAGTAGTGGTTGGTGGTTGTTGTGATTATAGTAGTATTACTTGTATTGATACTAGTAATAGTAGAAGTAAAAAAAAAGGTAATATCGTTCGAACAAATAAACAAACAAACAAAAAACTAATTTCTTAATTTTGTAATTTTGTTAAGGGGTGGTTGCGTCAGGATTTTTTTTTACGTTTCTTCTTGTAGCGTATATTCGTGGTTGTAGTAGTATTACTAGTATTGATAAAACAAACAAACAAACTAACTAATTTTATAATTTTGTAATTTTTTATAGGTGTAGGGGATGGTTGTGTCAAGAATATTTTTCGTGCAAAATTGTATTACCAAAATAAATACCTTATACATTTCTACGTTTCTTCTTGTAGCGTATATTCTGTCAACAACTCGGTTATATTTACATTGTTTTTAATCTTACGAAGTTCTAGATACTCGAGAAAATCCGACAACCAAAATCGACCGTACGAACGAACGGATTAGAAAGAAAGAGAAAAAGAAAGGTAGGATTCAGGTTTTCTCTTGGTAGTGGGCAGTGTAAAACGATGCTAAAGCCTCTCAATTAGCGTCTCGCGTTTGTAGTACGTTGTGCTCGTGACACTTAACTAACGAGCACGTCGTGGAAAAGCGACGATGCATTTAATATCCCAGAGACTCGAACTTACGCGTTATTCGTCCACTAAAAGTAACTAGTAATAATAATAATAATAATAATAATAATAACAATAATAATAATAACAATAATACTTATAAAAGAGAAAACATTTTTGCAATTGTAGAAAGGATTATCAATGTTAATCGAAACAATTTCATATTTTATTATGAAGTAATAAACGTTTCTTTTAAAGTGTTACTTCATTTCCTTTTAATTTGTTTTTTTTTTCTTCTTTTTCACTTGCATTAGAAGAGTTAGATGTATTTTGTATCATCCTGATGTATATATGTGTGTGTATGTGTATATATATATATATCGATTGAGTTTAAAGAAACAGAGCGAGGCTTGTTTGCGTTCCAGTAACCAAAATGAATGATTCATGATGATTGGTAAGAGATAGAAGGCATATCGAATTATGTTTATTCCATTAAGTTTCTTTTCGTCGTATTGATTGACGAAGTTATCGATGTTATTTTAAGAGTACTTAGGTTTCAAAAAAAAAATTCTTATATATATATATTTAAGTATAAAAGAAATTACGTGCAAGTTCATAAAATATAGCGATAATGATAAGATGGCGTCATACTTGGCATAAGAGCATCCTGTTTTACATCCTTTCACGCGTAATCCTTTTTTTTTTACATTTTTACTTAGTTCATTGCTTTCTCTTTCTTTCCATCTCACTGAGTTCTTTCCTTTTATCTTTCTTTCTCTTTCTATCTTTTTCTTTTTCTTTTTCTTTTTATTTTTGTTCTTTTTGTTCTTTGTCGAGCAGACTTGCTGTTTGTCATTATGTCATGTAACACCACGTGTGTGGTAACTACGACACGTGTAACTCTTTTTCTTTTTTTCTGTCTGTCTCTCTCTCTCTCTCTCTGTCTCTTGTGATATCTTTTTCTTTTTCCCTCTCTTTCTTGCTTTCTGTATTTCTACACCGATGCATCCGAGAACCATCAAATTACTCCCCTAGAGAGATCGCAATTATTTTACTGACCACTATAACGTTCTCAACTGATGTTTCATGCATGATCGATCGATCTACTTCATCTTCCTCAAACTGACCAACCATATCATTTAATTTCTTTATCTTTACTACTTATATTATTAATTGAGATCAATCGTTCGATCATGGAAACATAAAAGAAAGTTAGAAACTATAATAGATACATTTAACATTAGATATACCAGAACAGTCATTTTGACTAGTCGAACCATTTTAATTCAAAATTTCTACTTCATGTAACATTTGATTGCTGTAAATAATTAAGCGTTTTGTTATTTAAAAATGTCTATAAATTCATTTATCTATTAAAATTATTATTGTTAAACATTTTTTCTTATTTTTTAAGAGTAAATAAAGACTAGAAGTCTCAAAAAGCATTTTTTTTTTTTATACACCAATCATTTTGACTAGTGTGGTAGAAATAGGTATACTAAAAATGGTGGTATATCTAGTGTTAAATAATTTCTATTATTCCAAGATCGAGATTGTTTTTCACCATCAAATTATTTTTTATCATTTCAAACGTTAAACAAGTTATACATTTTGTTTATGTTTACTTGTTTAATAAAAAAAAAAAAAAATTTCATACGTTACTGAAAAAGTTAATTCGTTTCAATAAATTTGTCACATCGATTATATTTATGTCATCGTCTTTTTAGAAAGATAGAAAAAGTTCGTTTGTGAAATAAAGTAAAAATTCAATCGATTAAGCTTTGAAATTTATTCTAGAATTGCAATGGCGGTTTTCGTCTGGTAGAAGACTGCTTTTCGCGGTTAGGTTATTCGTTTTCTGGGCCTTGCACGTTCAATACTCTCTCGTTTTATTTGCTCTCCTCCCGTCTACTACTCCTCCACCTCTTCCACCACCACCACCACCTCCCCCTCCTCCTCCTCCTCCTCCTCCTGTTTCTATCTGCGTTCGTTGCGAAATGCAGCTCCTATCGATTCTCGTTTTATTTTCCTTTATCCCTTTCGCTTCGAGAGTCACTAGTACATACCTAACCTATACTGACTTACATTAGTTAGTATAGACAAATGTTTTTATATTTATTTTATATTTCTTAGAAATTTTCTTTCTTTTTTTTTTTTTTAACGAGACAGAAATAAAAAATATTTTATACAGAACATTAAATTGATCGATATCTTCTATCACGCAAAAAGTTAAACAAATGTATTGCTTTTAATTTTACGATCACTACTATTTAGGATATTTAGGGATTTAAATGGTGGAGGTCTCCCTGTTAGAATTTATTCGACTTAAGCCGATTTTGTTTGCCGAAGGATATTCGCGAAAGCTTTCAATGATTACATCGATAATTTACGAAACAATATTCAGGATTAGAATACAAATTCAAATCTTGAATTATCGTATTTGTTAATGATACCACGCGCTATGATCAATGGTAACGACTTTTCCACCATTTTGTTTTTTTATTTTTCAATTTGTGGATTCTTCTCGATGAATATAGTTGTACTTTGATATTTGAATTATTTCAATTTCATTTATATTTGAATAAAAAGAAATAAATAAAGTGATTGTACAGTTAGGTTTTTTAGAATAACAAATGAACGTTCATTTTTTTTTTTTTTTTGAAATATAAAAGGAAACGGAAGAGTGCGGCCATTGCTGCAATATGGCTGACGAAACGTAATACTCTTCAACTTTTAAAGAACATTAACATCTCTTTTCTTGTATGTATACGATGATTACGGATAATTCAGACCTCTTTCAATTCGAAACGCATCGACTGCGTCGAGCCAGGACTTACAGAAATGTATTCTGTATATATATATATTTATATATATACAGTGTACATTTTTTAAAAGGAGTAAAGTCGATACGTTCCAATACTCATGTTTTCACATTTATGGGGTGGAGGAAAGCTAACAATATATAGAAAAAGAAATTATTGGTTTATTCTATTGTAAAAAATCACAAAGTATGTATAATATAATAATACAAAATTAGACAAATATGTTTCTGTATTGGGGGTGTAGTTGAATTGAAATAATATTGCAAAATGAATTATTTAACTTGGTAATTGTCTAATTGTTCTGTTAAAACAACCGCGTGTGTACGTTTCTTTCGAACGAAGATAAATGAGCGTGACGATCGAGAACCGTAAAAACTGTATAATGATTGATTCCTCCGGAGAATTGGAATTTTTTGATGAAACTAAAAGAAATGATCACGCAACGATGCGGGTTTTGTCGTTAAATATATAAATTGTCTTTAAGACATATTCGCAAAACGTTTTCAAAATATCTTATAATAACAATTCAATATGGCGTCGGGACAAAATCTTTTTAATCGATATTTAATTTAAAAGTAATTTAATAATAATCTTTTCATTCGAATAATTTATTATTTTGTATTTATTCCTCGTGAAATGAATTATTATTATTCCCGAAAGATGTATAAAAATTCGACAAGTGGGTTTTTTTTTTAAGATTAAAGGTTCGAGTCGAGGACGCCATTTTGCATTTCTTGTTGTGAGAAAAAAATACAAGGTTGAGAGACTACCACCAATCCACGACGATGTTTAACGCGAGTACTGGTCGAAGATACGATCTTGAGAGAGCAGGTTGCTTGAGGAGCTTATGTGGTACTGTATGTTGTACAGGTGTCTGTGCATCGTCACAAACAGTATAATGGGTTTGTAACGACATAACGGAATACTATATTCGAAGAACGTGTTGTGGTGGTAGCAAGAGAGAGAGAGAGAGATAGAAAGAAAAATGTTGTGGAATTACGAGCATAACGAAACTCGCCATGCACTTTGAATGCACAGACTGAATTCAAGTATCGTCTCGTAGTGTTGCTGAATCCTGTTCGTTAGTTAAAATTAATGAAACATCGACCATATTTTTCTATTTATATTTCGTCTATTTTTTAACATTTTTTACAGTTTTCTTTTTCCTGTATTTTTTATCCGTAAAAATTTTTGCTTCAACTTTTTTTGTTTCTTTTTTTTACAATGGTTTACTATTTTATTCGTCAAAATTCATATAACAGTAAAAAACTGTAAAAAGATGTATTAAAAAGTTAGAAAACACTTGAAAGAGAGACTGTAATATAAATAATACAAAACTTTTTGAATGTATTTTCTCTTCTAACCTAACACTATATATATATATATATATATATATATATATATATATTATACAAAAGTCATATAAATCAAAGAATATCCTCTAAGTAAAATATCAAATTCTCGTCAAAGGAAGATCCGAGGGTATTATTTCAGGACAGGAAGAGCTTCCTTTTGTTTTTTGTTTTTTTTTTCTTTTTGTTCTTTCCACCCATTTTTTTTCTCTCTGCTAACAGCAGAGATCCTTTTCGTAAGTGAATTGCAGGGGGGGAAAAAGGATCGATACGGACGGGAATAAAGTTCGGTGTCCCTCGCACTCAGACACGTACTGGTACTTATTGTACTTCAAAAATACAAAAAAAAAATTATACAGAAAAAGAGGAAAGGAGAATGAAAGAGGGAGGGGGGAAAGGGAAGGGGAAGAAGGAGATGGGAGATGGGAAAGAAAAAAAATGACGTGAGAATTAGTGTGAAATTTTGTAAGTTTTAGAAGAACATATAATACAGACAGAGAAAGAGAATAGTAGTTGTAGTAGTAGTAGTAGTAGTAGTAGTAGTAGACGACAAGTAGGTAGCTAACTTACGTACCAATGACGCACAACTAAACTTACGACGAAAATTATGCATGCGAAAGAGGGGAGTAACGATAAACTTCGTTGAACGAAGAGTCATTATCCTTTTTATGGAACATCTTTTATATCCCAGAGTGGCCTTCTACCATAATCGAGAGCTGTGATTTATTTCCTTCCCCTCCCTTTCGCCCCCTCCTCTTTCCCCCTTTACCCCTACCCCTACCTCCTGTTATTTCTCACCGACCGAACATGAATTTATTTCTCAGAGAGAGAGAGAGAAAGAAAGAGATTGGTCTAGGAATATCTAAAGAAAATTATTCGGGATTAAAATTAATATATGAAAAAGATTTTAATAATAGTTCGTGTTATATGATAAAAAGAAAAAAAAAGAAAAAGAAAAAAAAGGAGATTTAAGGATGAGAAAGAGAGAGAGAGAGAGAGAGAGAGAGAGAAAGAGTTTTAAAAGAAAAGAAAAATAATATTAAAACTTTGTAGACTTGTAATTAGACTCGTAGTTTTGCAACTTAATCTTGTAGTTTCGCGATCTAAAAATTAAAAAAGAAAAGATGCAAAAGGAAGAAATTTACTTATAAAGTTTGCGAATGGGAAACATTGATTCTTAAAATTGCTTAAAAACTTTTGACAAATTTCGTGTTACACGGCAGTTATTGCAATAAATCATTTATGTGTTATTATACGAAGTAAAAAATGTTACAATTATACAACGTTATAATCTTCAATTTTATTTATTACGAATATTATTACCGTTGTACACATGTGTAACGTTCGGAAAGTCTTATAAACAACAGATAATAAAAGAATTTTCATAGATAACAATGTGTCACAGTCTGAAGGTGAATCTGAAGGAGGACGATGTTTCGAATACATACACAGTGCTTTTAAATTACAATATACACATATTTTTCGATCAATTAATAATTAATTAAGGTATACAGCATACTAGAATATATTTTAATAATATTTTAGATTGTTTATAACATGTAAATTAATTTTATATAACTATTTTTATCTTATTTATATAAAAATAATAATTTTTTATCCCCTGTAAAATTTTATTTTACATTTGATATATAATTTAAATATATGCACGAATTAAATTCCAGGGGTTGAAATTTTTAACATTAAACAGATAAATTAATTAATTAATTAATTAATTAATTAATTAATTGATATAATATTAGCTGTGATTTCGACGTTTAATAACAGTGCTCACGAGAGAGAGAGAGAGAGAGAGAGAGAGAGAGAGAGAGAGAGTTCGAACATACAAATACATACCCAACACACATTATACAAACAAATGCCACTTGAGACATTACTAGTAGACACATTGCACCTGCGTGCATCATAATCCGGAACGAGACGATAAGTTCTTACTCGAGCGGAAAAATTATACCTTTTGAACAAGTCATTCGTGACCCTTTGGCAAATCGTGAACCCTATCGAACAATCCCATTTATTAAATGCGTTTAATTTAACATTCACAGTTTCTTTTTTCTTCGATTAATCGATATATTTCTGCAATCAATTTTATTATCAAATTGTTCATTTGTCTTTTATATATATTTATTATAATGTTTATGTATATATGCATTATTATATATAATAAACATTTATTATGATATAAATTATTATTATTATTATTATTAATTGACATTAGGAACTCGAAAGTTTATTGTTGCAAATACCAAATCTCCCTCTCTCTATATAAATATTTATGAAAAATTATATATTGTAAAAGTTATAATATTTGCAATACTATATTATTATTATATTAGAAGTATAATGTTGGAATTTTTGCATTTTTTTGCATTCTAATTATTTGACTGCACCTGCACAGTGATGACTTCGAGGATTAAATATTACCGCAATATAAAAAAAATACATTAGAGTATTCAAATAATTATTAATTAATCGAAAAGAATGTGTATTGTTACCTGAAAACACCAATTATGTGATCGGAGTACCATCCTCTTTGAAATTCACCTGCAGACTGGCACGTGATCCTCTATGCAAATTATTTTATTGAATGTTGCTTAAATGACTTTCCGAATGTCGCACATGTGCATAACAAGAATATTTTACCTAATTAATAGAATTTAAGATTATGAAGTTTTGATTTTAGCTTTTTTTTTTTATTATTTTTATGTAATTATTTTACCGCACCTGCACAGTGATGACTTCGAGGGTTAAATTTGACTGTATTATAAGTAAAATGTATTAGAGTATTCAAATAATTATTAATTAATCGAAAAGAATGTATATTGTTATCTAAAAACACCAGGTGATTGGAGTACCGTCCTTTTCGAAATTCACCTTCAGACTGGCAGGTTGTCATCTGTCAAAATAATTGTATTAATTGCTTAAATGTTTATATGACTTTCCGAACGTTGCGCATGTGTATAACAAAAATAATTCATCTAATTAATAGAATTTAAGATTATAAAATTCTGATTTTTTTGCTTTTTTTTTTTCATTTTTATGTAATTACTAGTTATATCTTGCCCTTCTACGCGTTACTGTAACTCATGTGAGCTAAAATATGACGTTGTCGTATAAATAAAGGTTAGGTTATGTTCAAATTTTTCGCGCACTCACCGAAATCTATGACCGACGGATGACACTGGACTTACCAGTATCATACAATTATTTTTTAAAAATTAATTAATACTTTTATAAATAAATTAATATAATAAAAACCTAGCTTTATACAAATACAACGTTGTGTTAAAATTTCAAAACAGTCGGTAAAGTACTTTTGGAGATTATCGATTAGGTACAAACGAAATCTACATTTTTATATATACAGATTTTAACCCTCGTGCGCAATGGTAACTTCAAGGCTAAAAATTACCTGTAATATAAGTAAAATGTTTTAAAATATTAACAAAAATTGTTAATTATCAAAAGAAATGTATTTTGTTATTTAGAAACACTGAGTATATGATCGATGAACCGTCTTCCTTAGAATCCACCGTTAGACTAGTATTGTTGTTTATACGACTTTCCGAAGGCTGTATGTGTATGTATAACCAAAATAATATTCTAAAAGTCATATAAACAAAAATAAATAAATCAAATTTTATTCGACTCTCATAGAGGACGATGACTCAGTTTACCGTTTGATTTCGAGGTGAACGGATGTGTCGAACTTATACTAAATGTTTTTAGACTACAATATACACGTTTTTTTTTTCAATTAATTAACAATCATTTAAGGTATGTAACAATTCTCATTCATTCTTTCTTAAACGTATCACATACATACACACACACATACAATAATTATTACAATTAACACTGAAATCTTCCATAATTTTGTTCAACTGACAATTTACCATTGTCAGTACCAATTTAATGGTTTTTATCTAACTTTCTCTCTCTCTCTTTTTTTATATCGTCTCATAATTTTATTGTTAACATTGTTTTAAAAAGTTTCCCTTCAAAAATGACTTGTTTTTTATTTTTTTTTTTTTGTTATATTCGATGGTTTAACACCAAGAGCACTAATAAAGAAGAGACAGAATAAGAAAGTGAAAGTGGTTGAAGATATCGATGTCGCAAGTAGTACAAGTTTGAATAGAGTCCGACCTTTAATATACAAAAGGGAAAAAACATCATCCACATTCGTATCTTTCGACGCCAATGGGATATTTCCAATAACGAGTCTATTATAAACGACTAACCGAGTTTTTCGTTATCTTGCTACGAGTAATACCCATTGCTTGAGAATTTTCTACATTTTTTTTTCTCTCTCTTTTATTCTTTATTCTGTCGCTGACAGAAAATTGCACGACAACAACAACGATGTTCGTTGCTCGTTGCAAGAACAGAATTGTCAAGTGGTAATATATATATATATAACACGTTTGGTATTTCAAACGTGCAATTGACTAATGGCTGATAAATGATAACTATAATGAAATGTTAAATCGATATTTAATCTTTTTCTCTTTCCTTTTTTGTTATATTTAAATTTTCTATGCAAATGACGTGAAAAAATCAATAATTTATACATATATATA
>NW_015148995.1:328056-354218 GCF_001465965.1 Polistes dominula | reverse complement strand
ATATTATATTAAATTAATTACAATAATTAATATATATATATATATATATTAAATATTAATGTAATATGTATTTATATAATATTTTATTACATAATATTTTTTGTTTTTCTATCATTTCAAATTGGATCAATTTGTTTTGTTTTTAAATACAACGAAATTTAATTTAAAGCATCTCACGTGTAAATGTTTTTTTATATTCAAATTTTAATCATTTTTTTCCATGAATAATAAATATAAGTAATAATAAATTCCATAAATCATTTATTAACATGATTATTATTTATAATATTTACGTATTATAACCAATGATTACAATGATATGAAAATTGCGATGCCGATTCTTGATATCTATGACTACGATGATGATTATGATGGTGATGATGAAAATCTGTGTCGCGTGTATCGAGGACGCAACACTTTTTGGGTAAAAAAAAAAATGCAAAAAAGAAGAAGAAGAGTAAGAAAAAAAAAACAAAAAAAAAGAAATAGATCCCGCGACTGGGATCGGAAAAGTCGGCCAAAAGTTCCGCACTGCGTGGAGATTTTTCTTTGTGTTGGACGTTGAAACCGAAAAAAAAAAAAGAAAAAATAGAAAAAAAAAAAAGAGAAATACAAAGAAGCATAAAAACAACAGTAACAACACAACACAACAGTAAAAAAAAAAAAAAAAAGTAAAAAAAAAGAAAGGGATCAAGAGTGATAAAGAAAAGGGTCGTAGTTTGCATCCAACGTCGATATTTTGATCCCTTTTTTTCTTTTTCTTTTTTCTTTTTTCTTTTTTTTTTTGTATCTTCCTACGAACACGAGATTCACGCTAGCATTGGTACTCTTCACAATGCCAAATTTGTCCATCGTTGGTCTCAATCAAGAACAGTCCGACCGTTTTTCCTTTCCCTCTCATAGGAAAGACAGAAACAGAAAGAGAAAAAAATGAGTGAGAGAGAGAGAAACGAATGGAGGTCGATGACAGACGAAACGGCTTTTAAAACGGGCAACGTTCTTCCTTTTATGTACATACATATACATATTCACACAAACACAATATAACACTAATGCATTTATATTCTTGTTGCATTTACTGATACATTTACCTATAAACATTTTTCTATTACTTATTCAAGTATAACTTACTTATACTGTAGTATAGTGTTATTTATTAGTATACTGTAATGAAGTATTATTTATTACTATATTTTACTATAATATATTAATAATAGGTACTATTGTAGTACCTATAGTTATAATATTAGATGGACTGGAAAGTAATGTCGCTTTTTAACCTCAAAATTCAAACGAATAAATTTTTTAAACAAAAGTTTTTATTATTAATCAATATTTAAATTATTTAATTAAATTAATTAATCACGTTATCAACAACCTTTTTCTATCTGGTATGCAAATTTTTAATATCGTAACGATAAAAATCATCAATCGGTATTTTGATTAAAATATTAATGTAAAAATTTGACGTGCGTATTAACGACATTATTTTTTGGTCCTACTGATATATATAGCTGTAGTATATATAACCTATTTTTTATAATATATATTATAATAATAATATACATATATAGGTAGATATATATATGTATAGTATTAGGGGAACCGGAAAGTAATGTCGTTTCTACGCATGTCAATTTATATATTTTAATCAAAAACTGATTAATTTTTATTAGTCCAATATTAAAAATTTGCATACTAGATGAAAAAAAGGTTATCGATAACGAGAGTTAATTACATTATTGATTAAAAATAAAAACTTGTTAGAAATTTATTCGTTTAAATTTAAGGTTAGAAAGCGACATTACTTTCCTATTGGGTTGGCAAGTAAATAATTGTGAATTTTGTCGATAGGTGGCTTTTTAAAATCAGCAATGACTTAGTTTGCCAATCCAATAATATAATTCACATTATTTTCTATTGATACAAAGAATAAAAAAAGGGAATTTAATGCTTGATACGAAACAGGAAAAAAAAAATTTTTAACTTGAGTCAAAATTTTACATCTGTCTTAAATTAGTATAGAAATAAATTTCGTACACGTTCAAATATAAACAACAACAAAAGTGGAAAAGAAAGACAGAGAGAACAAATAAACAAAATTAACATAAAAATTCAAGTTTAACAGAACGGGAGAAGATGCAGAGTAGTAAGTATGTATTATATATCATGTAGGTCAGTGGAAGAAGAAGAAGAAGAAGAAAATGAAGTAGAGAAGAGATAGGGTTGGAATGGCAGAGAGAGAGAGAGAGAGAGAGAGAGATATATAGAAGGGAGAAGACGAAAGAGGAGGAGGAAAAGGAGGACAATTTTACAGAGGCGAGTCTGCAACCTGAATCGACCAGCACAGAGTTATTTGTCTCGATCTTTCGTTTCTTTTTCTTTTTTTTGTCGTTGGCTGGGTTACCGCCATTACTACTAACACATCATCGTAAAACCTTCCTTCTACGGTATGATTAAAAGGACTACGTGCTATCTTTTTCTATAGGTATCTCTCTCTCAAACATTTTATTCTTATCTTTTCTCAAAGTACACATAAACGTTGTATGATGCATTTATGTGATGTACATCGATGAAAATTTGGTTAAAAAGAAAAAAAAAAAAAGAAAACAAAGTAGAGTTAAGGATAAAAGAATGTGATAAAAATGAATGCATTACATATACATACATGTGTGTGTGTGTGTGTGTGTGTACGTATCGGGTTCATTCGAGGTTGTTAAACGAATTTTAGGTGAAAATCATCGACCCGTTTGATTTTACAAAGGCTTCAATACTATTCGCTAGGTTGAACATTTCTTTGAATTTATCGATCGTCTCTCTCTCTCTCTCTCTCTCTCTGTTTTTTTTCTCTCTTTTTTTCTCATTTTATATTATATATATATAGACACATTATTTCTCTCATTTCTTTATATTTTCAATAATATTTATTCAATTCTCTATATTGGAACACTTGAATGCTACTCCAGGGGGTTTACAAATAATAGTCGATTATTGCAATACCGATTGCTTTTCTTAGTACCATGTCTTGAATTTTCTAAGGTATTTTTCTGCAATTGGTAACGTTATATGTATTTAAATATTTGAAGAATCTAGGGTAGAGATTATTTCTCGTTTAAAGAGGGCTTCCACATTTATATATATATTCCATTGTGATTACTCGTAAACTCCAAAAGTAATACAGTACTTTAATATAAATATTATAATAATTAATATACTGTATTACAATATCATAATAAATAATATCATTGTACTATATATTAATATGTATTATAAAAACGTTTAATATATTGGGATCTGTAGCACTTGAATACGCTATCTGGTGGTTAAATTCAAAATTAGAATAGATAGGTCGAATTGCTACATCACGTGGGATCTCTAGCACTTGAATACGCTATTTGGTGGCTAAATTCAAAATTAGAGTACATAGGTCGAATTGCTACGCCACGCCCCTGCCAGAGATCTCAATATTGGATTGGCAAGAAAGTAATTTCGGTTTTCTAATGTGAAATAAAACTCAATTATTTATTTTTACGTTTATTTTTAAATTACACGGAATTTGTTTCTATAGCAACCTAAAAGTGTCAAATACCAAACCTTAAAAGCATGCTCAAAAGCAACAAAAATTCTAACATTAACAAAAGAATAACGAAATAAACATAACGCTATCTATTGGTGCAAACCGAAATTACTTTTTTACCAACCCAATATATATCTACCTACATATATGTAAATTTCTATTATGAATGAACAACTTTGCTTCGTTAAAAAAGAAAAAAAGACAAGTAAGAGAAAAATAAAGATTCTTATATTATGTCTTGTTCTCTGTATACGTTTCGTAAAATGACATTCGTGATTATACGCGTGAATGAAACGGTATGTGCAAGTTTCAAGAAAAGAGCCCATATATGTTAATAGCTAGATGCTATGTTTCTTTGAATGTATATACAACAATTGCACATATATACGTGTATTGTATAGTTGTTCTACAGTAAAATACGTGCTTTTGAAGAAATCTTTCTCTTTCTCTCCGGTGCATATGAATAATTGTTTATATGAACGTAAATGAACACGTATATATAGCAAAATATACGTTTCTAAATGTATATGCATATATAAATACACATATACATATACGTATGCTTTATGTACGAGCAATTGTTTTTCAAACGCATAAAAAAAAATGTTTCGAGGATAACATGAGATTGATTTTCACTTTCTAGAAATAAATACGTTTACCATTAACCATCGTTGTTGAATAATGCCGGCATTGTGGTTAAAGATTCCACTATATTAATTAAGTGATACGTATAGTAATATAATCTAGGGATAAATAATGAAATTTAATTTAAGCTTGTTATTTAATTTCAATATATTTATCATTATATATTAATAAACAAATTTATATTCATTTTTATTTAATAATAATAATAATAATAATAATAATATCAATAATAACATTGACACACTTGGTCCTCGATTATTAGATCATCGTAGACCGCGCCGCCATTGTGGTTAATATTAAAATACGTTAACTACGTGAGTCAATTATTTAAATTATCTACATAAATAATAAAATAATTGTAAAGAATTATTGAATAGGATTTTCATAATTAATATTAGAATTAATAATAATGTCATTGAAACTTTGCCATGATCATTATCGGAACAAATTTAATATAAGATTGTATAAATTGTTCATATCTATTACTTACACTTTGTAATATATACACACACACACACACACACACACACATATGTATATGTGTTACCGTGAAAGTCCGAAATTACAAAATGTAACTATATCATTAATATAGAATATATATATATATATATATTCTTCTTTTACTTTTTCTTTTATTATTATCATCATTATTATCGTCATTATCGTAATCATGTTATTCGCTGAACGTGAACGTAATAAGTTTTAATATTTTAGCGAATAAATTTTCATTCGTGACCGTAGACGGAAATAATTATGAAGGTAGCGGTAAAGTGGATGTGCGACGTCAAAATGGAGGATGAGAAGAAGATCCTTCGAATGTTCTCTCTCTTTCTTTTTTTCTTCTCTTTTTCTTTCTCACTCTCTCTCTCTCTCTCTCTCTCTCTCTCTCTCTCTCTCTCTCTCTCTGTCTTGCTCAAGTATTCTACAGTAAAGGCGTATCATTAGCTGTGTGGTGTACTTTATAGACGTGAATTCATGAATGGCCTCTGTTCATTACTTCAACGATTTCTACAAAGGAATAGATAAAGATAGAAAACTGTGCATAATGCGTTGATGCCTTCATTTAACATTCGATTCTTATCGTAATTGACAAAATTAAGCCATTACTAGCATTGTCGAATAAAATTGACCCTTTTTAAAAAGATCTTAACGTATCTTTCATCAGACATATATAATGTTTAAAATTCCAAATCTTTTTCGATTACATAATGTCTTATCAAATTACAATTAACTTTAAAAAGAAATTATCATTGACGTAATTATTAATCTGTTAACCGGGTGAGACGTATAAAGACGTCTAACGTATTTTACGTATTTTATATATATAAATAAACGACAAAAATATATATTTCATAGTCTTTTCATTTATTTTAAGCACAAATAATAATAAATAAATATATATATATAAAATAATAAAAAAAGCTGCGTAATTAAAATGGGAATTCCCCGGTTAACAGGTTACTGTATTTAAAAAAAAAAACAAACAAACAAGAATATTTTTAATTTAAAAATCACATTTGTTATTAATCTGTTATAAATTGGAGTAGGGCTACAAAATAAAAAAAAGTTTAAAGTAAGTAAGTCATTTTACAGAAAGTTTATCAATGCGTATATGTATAATGCATACTGTATAAAGAAATCTATCAATAATTTTGAAAGTACGTTAAGTTAGTATATTTCTCTTTCTCTCTCTCTCTTTCTCTTTCTCTTTCTTCGTACTCCCTCTCTCTAAGTCTTCCTACGCTTAACTTTACAAACCCATGCGATTTATGGTTTATACATATACGTAGATACACACTTAGGATATCTTATACAGAGTTCGTTTATTCTCTAATAGAATGGTTTTAAAGTAAGCGAAGCTTGCAAGCTTTGAACTGGGTCAAAAGTCGACGCGTGACTACTTGCCAACCTACTTGGGAATGGGTTCGAACTGACTCGTAAATATTCACACACGTGAACATATATGCGTGTGTATATGTATAATAAAAATATAGATTTTGTTTTCTTTCTTTTTCATTTTCTTTTGGAAATTTACAAGTATTTATTCTTATATTTATTCAGTTAGAATTTGTTTTAAACTTGTTGTAACTCACAATCAATTGAATTGTTATGAGACAATCTCTAAGTAATTTATTATAATATATATTTTTGTGTGTGTGTGTGTGTTCTATCTTTGTCTCTGTCTCTTTTTGTCTCATTCTTTTTCACTCTTTCTATTTTTCTCTTCCGATGATTCAACGGGGTCGACGATCCGTTAGAGAGGCTTCGACGAATTACCATACACCGGCGTGTTGTGTACGATGATAGCGGCTAATTTCCTTTGGAGGGATGAATAATTCATTTCCGTTTGGTCGTACCAACAAGGGATTTCTTCGTGAAATCGACTATTCAATTTTAGTTATCTTTATATCGTTAAGAATAATAACAGTTTTTTATTTTTTATTTCAATAGAAAACAATATACGCTTAGAGTGAGAGAGAGAGAGAGAGGGAACAGATATTTACAGCAATTTCATTCCATTTGATTTATCTTTCTTATCTTTATCTCGCGTTATTTGTAATTATAATTTTAATTATACATAAATATATGCAATGATAAATGCAAAAATAGGAATTAACATTAGATATACCAGACCAGTCATTTTGACTGGTCGAGCCATTTTAATTCAAAATTTCTACTTCATGTAACATTTGATTTCTGTAGATAATCAAGCGTTTTGTTATTTTAAAATGTCTATAAATCCATTTATCAATTCAAATTATTATTGTTAAACATTTTTTGTTATTTTTTAAGAGTAAATAAAGACTGGAAGTCTCAAAAAGCATTTTTTTTTATACACCAGTCATTTTGACTAGTGCGGTAGAAATAAGTATACTGAAAATGGTGGTATATCTAGTGTTAATGATAATATAATATTTTTTCATAAATAATAATATTCATAAAATAAAATATAAGAAACATATTATTTATTTTTATATTGTGTCATTTTTACCGCCTTTTTTGAATTAGCAGAATACAGTTTTTGTTTTTTCGTACGGGTCACCCATCCATTTTTATTAATCTTCCTCACGTTGTTTGATTTTAGTGTGATCTTTAACATTATAAATATTATTTTATATAATTGACAATAATTTTATTAACATTTTTCTATTATTATTCTTATGATAAAATATAATATTATAATAAATATACGATTCTATTAGAGGGAAAGTATCGTTACTACACAAGTCAATATTTATATTTTAATCAAAAACTGATTAATTGTTAAATAATATTAAAAATTATTAATTATATATTATAAATATTAAAAATTTGCATATTAGATGAAAAAAGGTTGTTGATAACGAGGGTTAATGATTACATTATTGATTAAAAATAAAAACTTGTTAGAAATTTATTCGTTTGAATTTAAGGTTAGAAAGCAACATTACTTTACAGTCAACTTAATATATAACAGAAAAAATTGATTGTTGAATTATGAATTTTGTTTATTTGTTATAAATACAAATATCTCTCTTCTATATATTTTATTATAAAATATATAAAAGATATCAGAGAAATAAAATTGTCCATTCATTGAAATCTTGACTTCGGTTCGTAGCGCGTCCCACATTAAAAAGCGAGACCGAACTGAGACCCAAGTTGGTACATTGCCAGAATGGAATATTGTTTCTTATAATAATAAGGAGAGCATTCTTCTCTCTCGACAGAAGAGAAAAGAAATAGTAGGGAAAGAAAAGGTCGTTAAACAAAAAAAAAATAATATTCTCCTACTTTTTCATAATCAGAGTGTATAATTAAAGACTGTGCGAGCTCGCACAGGCGCGTTTATTTCAAACGAGTAATAAACTCTCGTTGGTCTAGTAAAGTATTTACGAACAAAATTTTCTAATTACAATATAATTATATCATTTGTTATATATTTTTTATAATTATTATCATTTGTATAACAATTAGTATAAATGTTGATTGATTCTATCATTTTATGTCGGCCATTTTGAAATAATTTGAGCGGTAATTTTAAAATTTGTGAAATCTTTTTCTTTTTTATTTTGATCATTAAAACACATACATAGATATATAAAAATTTTTACAAACATTAAAATAATGTTATATATAAATGGTATAATGTAAATATAAATTTTTTTGTAAACCTAATTGGGTAATATCAATTTCTAAAGAAAAGTTGAAAGTAAGATACACTCTGAAAAACAGGACATATGTAAGTAGAACATGGTTTAACAGAAGAAGAACATCAAAGAGGGGTTTTAACGAAATTCCGAAGAATTCTCAAAGCGTTTAGGATTTGATGTGTTGAATTTCAGTGTGCAACCGACCCATTTTCTAAAAGCGTGTCTCGTGGAACGTTATTTCAGAGCTTTGCTCTTTGCAAAATATTTATAGCCCCTTCTAAATACATATAAGCAAAAGGAGGTTTGAACTTTTAAATAACGCGTCCTCTTTGCAATCTAATTGTGTGTATTTATTTACATGTATCTATGTACTTAATAAAATTAAATAAGTAAATATATATATATATATAATACACTTATATACGTCATAAGTGGTGAACGAGATAGGAGGATTGTTGTATTGCATCGTTTACTCGTTCAAAAACTATTAAAAAGTCAAGAAAGACAAATAAATGGGAAACGTCAAGTGGAATGTACAGAATGTTAATTGTTTAATGGGATATAATCGTTTAATGGGAAAGACCCTTACATTCATTCGAAACCACCATACGCGTGACGGATGAATAAGACCGCTCTTATGTGGTCTTTGATGCTTCTATATTTATATTTATCTGACGGAAAAGATTATCCTCTTATTTCTATTTATCTCTCTAAACATTTTTCTCTCTACTTTTTCGTAAAATTTTCCATACATAGGAAAATAATATTTCTATTTAATGCGATAAAATGTTTGTGATCAATTATTTATATAAACATTTTGTTTTCTCTTGTTTTTTTTTTATTTGTATCCACAATTTATTATACACGTGTATTTGCATATTTATACCGTGTGTAATATAAATTTATATTTTATTAATTAAACATATTTTTTTTGTTATATATATATATATATATATATATACCATAAAATATTACCGTAACCTAATATTGTTGCTTTCTAACATGCATACATATGTATGTGTAGTACTTTATGATAACATTTTCATTAACACAAGAGAGAACAAGATTATAAATAAATAATTTATTCTTGTAACTTCATTCTCCTTTTGCGCGTAACGAACCGATAAACAGGTTGCGTGAGTGCGTGTTCTGGGTGGGGCTCCCATCCTAGCTTGCTAATCGATTTCCTTTTGAATGTGTTATCGAATTAAATTAATAGGAAAAGAAAAAATTACGTATTTATACGATACAAAAGCTACCTATTGAAATTCTTTTTTTTTTTTAATTAAATGTATTGTTAATTAACCTAAAAAAAATGTATATAGACATATAATTAAAAAGATTAATTAGAAAGAAAAAAAAAACAATTTTAAAGCTATTAAAAATGATGGATTGAAAACTTCTACAAAAATCTAATATGGCGGGCTCGTAAGAGCTGCCATCTTGGTGAACGAACATTTAACCTTTAAATTTCTTAAATAAAAAGATAAACCCTTCTTCTTCTTCTTCTTTTTCYTCTTCTTATCGATGAAATACTTTTATACTTTACTTAAAGCGTGCTATGATAAATGGTGGCGACCAGCAGCATGGTGTATGAAGAGATAGTCGGAATAAGGGGCAGCTGACCTCAGCCGCCGCGCACGCTCTTTACGCGCGAGATGCCCCACAATCTGAACTCGGCTTCCGCCAACTCCGCTAACACGGGACCGAATCATCAGGCTTATCCTCACCAACCTTATCATCGAAATGGAGATGGACTTCAGCCAGAAGTAATCTTTCTTTTGTATTTTTTTTATTGTTAATATAAATTATTACATTTGGGGATAATAATGTTCGTAGATTTTAAAATTAATATTTTCAAAAGAAATTTTACATAAAACAATCAATTAAGCAATTGCAAATAAATTCACGAGCTTGTTTCATTTTAATAATTGTTTTGTAAACAGATAAAATGGTGTTCATTAAAATAAATGTTTATAGATATAATATATATCGTATATATGTACTAATCTCTTTTATTATATTTTATTTACCATTATATTCTATCAAATAATTTCATTATTCAAATATTGTATTGTAGTTTATAATTATTCTGTATAAATACAAGTACAAATATGAATTAATTACGTGATATTAGAGTGAATCAAAAGTTCGCGCATTTATTGCGTTCAAACTTTACTTTGAAACTGTATAATGTGAATTGTTTTTGTAAAATTTACTTTGGAAATATTAATATTAAAATGTACGAACTTTTTTGGTTTATACGCAATATTACAAATATTATATGTGCGATGAATTTGTAGAAAGAACCGGTTGAGTTCGACACGTCGCACCTACGTGGTGCACCAGCCGAAGTGGAGGCATTGGTACACAATATCAAAGACGTTGCACAACAATTTCTTTATCACTGGAGAACATTTCCGATTGTCTTGCCACCACCACTTTCCACGACTACGGAAGGTGAAGACACACTTGCAAGAAAGAAACATCACTTGAAGGATCTCTTCGTAGCACCTAGTTTTGACGAATTGGATGCTGTAGCAGTTGATAGCAAAGGAGAACCTCGAAGACTTACTAATAAACAATTAGAAAGCATCAGAGAGAGAGGGTAAGTCGTTGGAAATAAAAAAACTAATACCGCCATATTCTTTTTTTTTTATTATTATTTCTCTCTTAATCTCTATGTAACCAAATTTTATTATTGTTTGTAATTATTTTGTTTCCTTCTTCTTCCTTTTCTCTCTCCCTTTCCTTCTCCTTTTCTTGTCTTGTCCCTGTTTTGTTGTTTATTTTTCAATCAAGTAGTTTTATAGTCATCGATATTACTTATATTGTTAGTTTTTAATTTAGATGTTAGATTAATCTCGCTAGATTAAATATTAGCGATCATCGTCAAATATATTATCATCGAAGGAAAGATTATTATATGTCTACACGTTTTGAAACATGATTTTAATATATTTGCCAATATTTAATACACAGGTAGATATAATGCAGTACGTAAGTATTTAAAAAAAAAAAAAACACGAAAGTAATGTGTGTAACAATTAGACACAGTATTATTAAATAATGTAGATTTAGAAACAAGTAAGATATTTTGTGTGATATTTAGAGTGCTGCAGTTTTTTATTAGTCGGCATGGAGTGTGAACAATTTTTCTTGTATTTTTTATTATCAAATTTTATTAGCAATTTTCTATTATCCGCAAGCGAATAAATATACAAACAATTTTGTTACATATAAATTAAAAAAAAAAAAAAAAAAAAAAAAAAAGAGGATAAGAATTGTTAATTTTGTGGAAACAATTGTGATACGGGAAGGAAGAAAATTTAGGACGATAGGATTATTAATTCATTTTCATATTTTGTCATCTCTGATAAACGTTTTAACGTATTTTTGTAAAGCTTGCACAAGGATAAATACGGAAAGCCGAAGAAGCTGAATGCCACTCAGTTGGAGAGCATTCGAAAATGCGGGTATGTCACACGCATAAGTGAAAATTAAATACTAAAATGTTTAACGATTAAGCAATAATCTATCTGAAACTGAGACAAAGAGCTGAATTAATTACATAATTATTATAAAAAAAATCATTTCTATATTATTTTCTCTATATCGATCTGTTTATTTAAACAAAAGATGATTACATTAATAATAAAATGTTGTAGATGCTCTACTTGTCAGTTTCAGTGTTGTACTTGTCTATTCTTATAATTCACTCAAACACGAACTTTCCTTAAGATTTATTCAATTAAAAAATAATATTAAAAATTTATTCAAATAAAAAGAAGCACAAATTTTTGTTTTCCAAAGTTTCACATATATACTGCTATGTATAAATATATTAACTATAGCAATTAATAATACATCATTTTTACTTGCACTTCAAATTATGAAAGTAAAGGTTTCACCTGGGAACAAAAAAATAAAATAAAATTCAATATATCGAACACATGTAATTGGTATAGTATCTAACAAATGTCTATTGCATCTCTTTAGCATGTTTTACTCACATTGTACATATATATATTATATATATATATATATAATATTTAAAAAATTATCACTGTAAAACATTGCAACGTGGTGTGGGTTTATCTTATATATTATTTTTAGGAGATATGCTTGTAAAAATAGAAAATAAAAAAAAAACAGATAAATAATTATTAGTTTTTACATATTACAATGTCCATAGGCAGAGTTACATAAGTAAGTGTATATTATTTAGTTTTGTTTTTCAATTAATTGAAAAAATATCGTACGATATTTTAATTAGCAACAACAGATCTTTATAGAACAATATCAGTAATTGTTTAATTAAACTAAAAAATAAAAAAAAATAAAACATTAAATAAGATTTCAGTTATTGTGTGTTTGTAAAAATTTGATTGTATAGTTCGTCGTGTAGAATTTATTAAATATTATTATACTACTTTTCCTACTTTTTTTTGTCTTTTTCTACTATAAACTTCGAAATTGTATTTGCACAATTACATAGGACACACAAAAGAAGTATTTACATGTATACAATTTTACATATTATCTAATTACCTGCATTTTGCGCCATTATTTGTACAGGGAATTTGAAGTGGATTCAATCAATTTTGCCGGTCAAATACATCGATGGCGATTAAGTGCTCTTCTTCAACGAGGAAGAGACAGAAGACGCGAAGCACTACTCAGAGATCTTGCCTTAGCTACTAGATTTCTTGTAGTAACTGCAAAAGCTAGATTAGTGTCCCATTGCTTCAGTGTTTCGCAATCTTTTAAAGCATTCTTAACAGGATTTTTACGTCTTCTCGGTAAGACAAATAAATATATACAAAATTATTGATAATACTTGTAATTATATAATTATTATTTTAATTTATATTATTACAATATGTATATATTTTTACAGATATAATAATAGGTGTGCCATCCTTGCAAGCACATAATTTAGATGCCAAAATTCGAGAAGAACGTTGTCGATATTTAGTTGCAGAGTTAGTATGTAGAGTAAGTGTACATTGTTTTTCTATAAAAAAGTATATATATATATTTTCTAATATAGTATCAAAGTGTAAATATATATCATATATTTATATATACGTTATATTTTATAATATATAGCCAGAGTATGAAGATTCATTGGAACTGCTTTGTGGATTTGTAAGAAAACAACTACGTCGAGCAACAATGGAAAAATTCGAGGTTGAACGTGAATCATCTCAGTTATTACCTGTTCCAATTCCTTTTGTGTTTGGTACACCCGGTGGAGCTGCTGTTGACCTAAGATTATTTAGCAGAGACATTATCAGAAAGGCTTTACCAATACTAGTCTCGATTTTAGAGAGAGAAACTCGTGGTTGGTTTCTTCATTTTAGGGAAAGACTGATATCAGAATTAAGAGCACAGAAAAAACCAGATGAAGAAATAGAAAGAGTACGAAAAAAACTTTACTTTTATTATTTTTATTTTGCTAAAAACATCTTTGTCAATCCTTTCCGTTTTTGTTTTTATTTAGGAAGTTAATGAAGCGGTGATGAGAGAATATTTACAAAGAGTATATACCAACATTTTGTCGCATCCGGATATACTTGCACTCGGTGAAGGTATTGCACAACTTCTAGTCCAACAAGCACAATCCGTCGTATTAATGCACAGAGCAATTGAAAATGTCCAACGAAAGTTGCTGCAAACGAAAGAATGTTTAAGACAATATATTGAACTCGAACATCCAGTTTTATCACGAATACAACCATGGATGCGAGATCGTATGAGAGAAGCTGAAGAAAACTTTATAGAGGAATGCGAGTGGTGTGCTCACGAGGAAGCTCTTGCTTTGTGTAGTCATCAAAATTTGCAACAGACTTGTTACTTTCTCAATCGTGATTTAATTTTTATGAAAGAGGTATACAACAAATATTTGTTAGTTCTATTTGTAATTTTATTTATATAATTGTATTGTCATATTTTAATTTTTTATTTAGAGAGAGCCAGTTTTATTGAAAGAATTGCGTAAAGTTAAAACACCGACTAGAAGCTTCCAATGGCCGACACAAATATGGCTTCCAAAAAATTGGATAATAAGACGAAATTTTCAAGGTCAATCTGAAATCATTCCAACAGTTTTAAGCAATACGCCAACGTCCATAACAACACCGCGTGCGGATCCGAGTCAACCTGTTTTCTTAGTTGAAAGAGAAGTAGTACGTACAACGACGACTAGGTGAGTTGAAGAAAAAGAAAAAACTTGATAAGTTTTCTAAACTTAGCAATTATATAAAATGTACATTAGATATCGTTAATCCACGTTACCTACCTTACACGAAGGTGGCCAATGTGGCGTTGGATAAATTACATAGCAAGAACATGGTGTTGGACTTGGAATGCAATGTTTCTTTTGGGAGTAGCAGTTCCATGGTACAGTCCAGTCTCCATCCGTGCTTTGTTACTTGTGCAACCTTTTACTCCTGATTTAGAATTAAGTCAAGTCAATGGCACATTGTTCCCACGAAAATCTTCACAAATGCCTACTCTCTGTTCTCGATTAGTAGCACTATGGAGGCATATCAGTAAAAGTCGAACACATTTTGAAACAGAACCGGATACAGGTAAATCTTGTTATCTCACTTATATATATCAATTTTGTATATTTTAAATAAATATTAATTTTTTTTAATTTCTTATAGGATTTATCGGCAAGGGAATGACAAGACATTTAAATAGGCTATGGAATTATGGCGCCAAAGGCCTTTTAGGAACGCTTGTTATATTATTTATTTTCCCTGTCGTTTGTATACTTGCAAGTTTCGGATCTCTACTTATTGCACTTACTGCTGTTATGTGGTTAGTTAATATGTTAATCTTTTTAGAATTTTTTTTGTTTTTGAGTAATATGATTTTATTCTAAAAATAATTATATCTTTCAGGATGCCTTTAATTACTTTAACATTACATGCTTTCATGGCACTTATCATGGATTTAGATAGTCCAGAACCAAGTCGCAATCGCTATTTAGTTGTTATGGAAGCATTGGTTTGGAATATTGGTATACAAGGATGTTTGCAACCAATAGCAGCCTTAATAGTAGCTCTCGTTGTATGCCCTATCATTTCTTTTGTAATACTTACTGGTAAGAAATTTATTTGAATTTTTTTTTTTTAAGAGAGTGAATATATTTTTATGTAACATAATTATTTTTATAGTTGCTGTGATACGTTATTGCATTAGAGTGGTATGGGATACAATCATGTTCCATTTGGTAATCAAAAATAGAGGAAGAATTCCTGCTAGCGACAGCTTTGTAGTTAAAAGAATAGCAGGACCAGGATTAGCATCAGATTATTATTATCAAGTAAGAAAATCACAAATTGAATAATTAATGTATATAAAAATCTTCTACAAATTTTCTAATATAATAAATATTTTTTTTTCTTTTCAGATAAGACCGGAACAAGCGTTAGCCGCGTTTGAAGCTAAATTAGAGCTGGACGAATTATTAGCTTTTCAGCAAGAAATAGAAAGATTAATAACTCAACCGCAACGAGATTTTAGCCAATTCGTAGAAGCTTGTTTTGGTCCGTTTGCCGCTGGTCTTGCGAAGATGAAAGATCCGTACAAATCGCTTGAAAAAGAAGCTAGAGATCTTATCGCTGTTTTACACGAAAAATTAGAACGACGAAGGAAAAATTTACAAACAGGACTTGGTGTGGCTGTAAGAAGCAAGATTAAACTAACAACGTTTGATTTGAAGGTGCGTTATTATTTTTTTTTTTTTTATATATATAAAATATTGTAATCTTATTTTATGACTTATATGTTTGATTCCTGATAATAATACAGGTAGTTATACAACAAGGTGCCCTCATGTTGGAACGACTTTACCCATCACACGTATTTGCTCGTTTAACTGGAAACGAAGAAGATTTTTGGGAAAATAAAGGATTAGGTGTTGGTGACTGGGCAGGTTTAGCTGGTCTCATGTATGCTGACATTTTTAGTCTGGATTTCCTTCAACCTCTCGATGATTCTGATACCAAATTTAGACTAGAACCACATCCGGGTGTTGATTTGTCACGATACACAGATATGGTTCATAGTACTGAATTAGGTGGTATAAATGGGCCTGATTTGTTAGGCGCAGTTTATGCACCACGTGGAAATATTCAAGTGCATAGCCCATATCTTGAAGTTTCAGCATTTAATCCTCGAGCAAAGCAAGCCAGTAATAGCAAAAAATCTGATAAACGATGGTACAGTATATTAAAATGTTGTAGCGATATTGATAGGTAATAAAATAAAAGAAGAATATGTATATGTATATATATATATTAATTTTTTTTTAGTGATACCAACGGATTATTAACATCTACCAAAGTCAGAAGACGTACCGTTTCAGCTAATGGTAGCATAGAAGGACGATGGCAACCATGGAAACGTCAAATTCGACCATACAGTGCTGAGAAATTAGTAATACCACTTCCTATTCCACATCCGGCACATATAGCAATTACCATTCACAATCGTGATTCCGAAGATCCAATTCCATTAGATTCCGAGCTTTGTCAAAATATTTTACGAGCTATCGAAGAATCACCTGGTGAAATGGCTACCGAATGTGTAAGCCGTTACAGAGGTGGTGGAGATTCTAGTTTTGATTCAGTTGCATCACAATCTTCTGTCTCTATAGAGACTGGTTTAGATAAAGACAATGATGAAACCCAAGAGACTGCTAATAACGATAAGGAGGGTGAAAATTATCATTGGACTCTTTCAAATTGGGGTGGAGGTGTGACAAGAAGAAGAAATAATTCTGGATCGATTAAAGTTGATTTAGCTTCACCGGAAGATGTTACTTTAGATACGGATACCACCAGAGCGATGTTCAGTACATATGGAACAACCGTGTAATGTACGTCTTTTAATTGCACTGGGTAATGTATTTGTGATTTTTCAACAATCTTTCATTCCTTTGGAAAAACTTCTTGGGTATGTGACATTTTAATTGGTCAACATTTACGCCTAATATTTCTCTAGATTAATATTATCAATGACAAGTTAAATTAAAAACAAAACAAAGCATGAATTAGAATGACAAATGGGCTCTGCTACCATTACTCGTAGAATTTTCATTTTATTATTAATTTTCTTCACTGATATATATATATATATAATATATAATATATATATAATTATAATATATATATATTATTATAATATATATATAATATATATTATAATAATTATTATAATATGGTATAAATAATAATTATTATATGTATTATTATATTATTTTTGTATATATATATATATTTGTATAATTACTTTAAAAAATGATTTATGCGTATTCACGAACGATTATAACAATTTATTATAAAAACAACAACAAAAAGAGCAACACAAGATTTGACGCTTCAGTTAATAAAATGATAAAAATCAAATAAAAGCAAAGTGTTAGCAACAGCTCGATGGTAATGATATCCTTAAATTATATAATTATCAATGGTTAATCTATACGAAACAATACAGACACCAATTAATAATATAGAAATATCTCTGCACTGTATAATCTTTTTCTATTGTTTTTTTTCATTATTTTTCTTGTCTTCAATATTATTTACATTTTTGTACATTGATTTAAACAATTTATTGTTAAAATGAAAAATAATTAATGATATTAAAACTAATAAACTATTATGTATTCTCTATGCCTAATAATACATTCTAAACGTATATTTAAAAATGTATTATAGCATATCTAATAATTTTATAGAGTACCTTTATATAATATTCTATCTCTTTATCTTTATCTTCAAATAAAACATTTCTAATAGTCAGCAAAGTGTTAGATATTTAAAGCTCATCGCAAAGTCTGGGATGCCATTATAGATTTTTAATAATAATAACAATACAGTTAGCGAACAGAATAAGATAAAAAGATAAAGAAAAGAAAAATGTTCACGCTGTTCTAATATATAATAAATTAAAATATCAATGAAGATTAAACTTGAAATTATATTTAGAAAGAATGACTCTCGTATTTACATATTGTATATAGATAGACAATTGTATAAATGAACTCGTTAACATATATAGTTCATCATATGTATTTCCTTGTTATTTACTCTATATTAGAATGAATTCTATTAAATAACATATGTGAAATCGTGCTCTTATGAAGATAATATACTTACTTTTAGTATTTTATTTTAGAGTACTTGTTCCATTCATTTTGACATAGTTTCACTTTATAAGCCATTCCATTAAACTTGCCTATTATCAAAAAATATATAAGAGTATATGTAATAATTCTCTTATATATATATATATTTGTATACACTATGTACTTATGGATGGAATTTTATAAATTTTCCACGATATTTCAAACTATTCTGCTCTAATCGATGATCAAATTTATCACACTGGTGTCCTTTTAATCGAATCTTCATTTAAAATGAACATAAATAAAACAAAGTTTATTAAACACGTTGTTAATTATAAAATTACAAGAGAGGCAAATAAAATAATGATTTACATTTTACTTAATTATGACATTGCATAAGCTGTGTTTATCGAGCTATTGAAATCGCAATATCTTTAGATAAAATAAAATATAAAATAAATCTTGGTTGGAAGAAAAAAAAAATAAATAAAAAGAAAAGAAAAATGATGAACATAAAATAAATATATAATTATCAAAATGTACAATTTTTTTAGATAAATATGCTGCCCATTTGCAAATATAAAGTGTATACAAGTAACAAATTCTTTAAACGATATATATGTTATTAATATTTATTAAAAAAAAAAAAAAAAAAAATAGACAAATTTTGAATATTAATGCATACAAGATAAAATTTAAAACAAAAAAAAAACAACAAGAATTATCTTACATTATACAAGTAGAGATTTAGTTTTCCGTCATGTTTAATCCAACTTGTTCTTGATATTAAAAACAATATACACATTACACAAATACACATTTAGCTAATAAAATTCAGATATAAAAACATTATTATCCTATTCTGAGTGTAAGTTCATGAGAGATCTTTAAATATAAATATTAAAAATCATAAAATCACATTAATAATTACCATATAACTGCCTTTTTGGAAATCTTATTTGTTACAAAACTACAAATAGTTATAGATTTCTCGGTAAAAAAAAAAAAAAAAAAAATTCTAATTAAATTAACAATAAGTGAATAATTCACTAAAAGTATTCCGAAATAATCCGACAGAATTGTTAATTCCATCCAAAACTAATAAAAAGCAAATTTTAATGAATTATTATCACTTGTTGATTTTTTAGTAATATTAATGTTTATTATATATCGATGTGTTATGAAAATATAAAAAATGATGGTCGAAAAGATTGAAGTGACTAGTTTTAACAATCAAGTATACATTTTTCTTTTCTGAAACGAATATATTTTTATAATTTATTTAAAAGTATGGTTTTGTTTTTCGAACAATATGATTTTCACAAATTTCTTTAAAATAGTAAATTATGAAATATATATATTTTATCTTCACCTTTCGTTATATATATATATATATTATTTCGTATAAAAATTCAATTTAACAAAACTAGATACCAAAATCTTATTCGGTTTCGCAAATGTTGATATTTGTACAGTTGCTTAATATCATTGTCTATTCATCCAGATGCGTGCTTGATATCAATATAATTTCAAAAGTTTAACAACAAGTTAAATATTATGTACAAATAAAAGATCTACTCTTAAATCAGAATTGAAAAGAAATAATATTTAAAAAAAGAAGAAAAAATTGTTTTTAATATATAATAGCTCGATGAAGTGCGCATACTATTATTGAGATGTATGTACAATGCAATGATAAAATGTCAGTAATTTATAATTTTAACATTAAATAATCTTTCTGAGACAATTGCATTTAAATATAGATGTGTCCGAGTACTTTGTACCAATAGAAATTTTACTAAGTAAGTTAAAATACTCCTTGAATGATATTATAGAATTAAATTTCATGCATAAACACACACATAAATATCAAAGATTGTGTAACGTGTGCATAATATTATTAAATATGCTTCATAGAAATTTACAAACTGATAATAGAAATATTATATAAATTCATTTTCTTTTTTCCAAATGTAAGACAACAGATTTATTCTTACATTATTGTCTTACTTTTGGTAAGAATTTAATAAAATCTTATATCAAATTTTATTATTCAATTTATTCACAATACTTATGTATGCAATTCTTAATTCTCATTTCTTGTGAAATTAGTATACAAGTAATCGCAAGAAAAAAAAAAAAACAACAACCATTACCATTTCTGTCATGCTAATGCAATGCAGAATTCATGAACATATTAATAGAAAAAAAAAAAAATAAATAATAATATAAACGAAAAAAGCTGTAGGAAATGACCATTTTCAAATGAATTGTACGTATTCAGCAAAATTGTAGCGAATTGTAGCAGATTAATCAAATATCCAGAATAAGTAAAAACAAATATGCATTATATTCTTATATATCTCAAAAAGAAAATGTTGTATCCTAATCTGATAAATTTCTTTATTAGTTTATATATATATATATATATATTTATTTCTCATTCTTTATATTATATAAATAAAATTATAAAGTAAATCCATTTCACTTGACAATTGTGATCAAGACCACGATGAGATTATTTTCTTAATTTCTTCCAGAAATTTACATTTGCGTAAAAAACAAAAAGAGAAAGAAGGAAAGAAAGAAAGAAAGAAAGAGAGACGCATGTACCCAGTACATGTATAATTAATACAAATTTTAAGAGAGATCGTAACGTATATGATATAAGTTATTTATCCAACCATTTAACTGATGGTCTTAATATTGGTACTACAATATAAAATTGTAAAGAAATTATAAAATCATATACGTAAAATATATTTACATTGTGTAAAGTATTATTCCTTTTGTAAACTCTTTATTGTTAATTATATATTTCTAGTTATTACGTTTTTATCTTTTTATTTAAATTGTTATAAAATAATAAAAACATATTATATATAATACATATATATGTATAATAATTTCTGATAGAAATATTTTTTTAATTTCGTTACATTTTATGTATATTGTTTTATCAATGATATTCTCTCATTTATTTATTTACAATTAATACACACATATTATATATTTATACAATATTATGTTATATTAGCAATGTAAATAATAAAATAAGACTTTTTTAATAGGAGTGCACATTGCATAATCATATTATATGCAAATAATTTCAGTCTTTCGTGATATCAATCGATTGTTGTTCTATTAAATATGTTCTCGTTACAATACACTTAGTCATATAACAAAAACATGGAATTTCGTGTTCAACTTCGGCAGCATCCAATAATATAAATTCTATATTAAATTTTCTTTCTTTCGAAGTGTCCTTTTTTATTTCTAAATGAAATGCCACAGGCTCGTCTTTTTCTACTTTTACATCTACGGGCAATACAATGATAGTTTGTTTCCAATGCGTTGATGCATCCATTGGTCCTGTAGATAATTCTGAACCATCAGGAAATTCGACGGAAAACCAAATACAAATTCCTTGCAATAATCCTCCTTTATTACAAACTGATACGTATTCGTCATCACCCAAAATATTTATTTCTTCTAAACTAATGGTTTCTAAATCTAACCAAGTTATTAATTTACCATCCCCTAAAATGTCATCCTGATTCACCAATGCTATTTCTGGTTTCATCGATTTATTCTTTCGATAATGTTTTCCTATGCATCTAAATCAAAATAAAATTAATTTAATATATAATTTATATATAACATAAGTTCAAATTAACAAATTATATATACAAATGATTGATAATTACTTCATATTAACTCCATAAACATTGTCCCAAAATTGAAACATATTTGACAATTGACATGGAGCAGCATATAATTTAGCTACTGATGGAAATAAGATTCCTCCTTCACGTAAAAAATGATCTCTAGCAAATAGAACTGATTCAAACATTCCTTCGTGTACTAAATAAAATCCCATCCATTCGGAGACTATTACATCTACCTTTTGAATATTATTTGGATCCAAATCTTCTACTTTACTATGGATCACTTCAATTACATTTTCTAAATTGTTTTCAGTAACAACTTCTTTGCATATTTTGGCTAATTCGCTAGCTTCTACCGCATATACTGTTTTTGCACCAGCCTGAGCACAGAAAATAGAGAGTATACCTAAAAAACATGTATTCGTTTTAAACAATTAAGATTTCACATGATTT
This sequence comes from Polistes dominula, assembly GCF_001465965.1. The sequence continues at coordinate 331,595 of NW_015148995.1, read as the reverse complement.
TATATATATAATTAATATTTTACAGTCTTGTAACACCTGTCCCAGCACCAACATCGATAACTACTTTGTCTTTGAATTTATCTGCACATTTAAATATAGCATTTTTATATGCTAAAGTTCTGGACGTATCATCGAGCATTAAACGATGGACCTAAAAATTATTTTATTATAATATAATCATGTAAACATTTATTTATAACCTATCTCTTACATCTAATTCTTCATAGCTTTTAAAATATTGATCCATGTTGAACTATCACAGTAAACAACAATTAAAAAATATTTATTTTGATTAAAATTGGAAAAAATCTTAGAAGAAAATAGCGAAAAACTAAATAAAAAGATCTTAACAAAAACGTGTTTACTTTCACTTTAAAAAAAATTCTATTGATAATGCAGCAATCTACTTTATCGATATTGAAATCAACATTACCATATTGAGATAAGTTAGGAACATGGAAATGAGGAAATAAGGAAATGACGCGTTAGGGTTAGTGAAATATTTGTTTATCTCATTCGGCGTGTTATGCGTTATTGAGATTGAAGATTTTTAATTTAAATAAGAAAAATACCAAGTAAAATTATTAAAATTAACATTTAATAATTTATTAAAAATATATTTACATATATTGCAAAATGGATGATGAAGCGGAATCATATAAATTGTGGCGAATTCGTAAAACAGTGATGCAATTGTGCCATGATAGAGGTTATCTCGTAACACAGGATGAATTGGATCAAACTTTAGAACAATTTAAACAACAATTTGGTGAAAAACCGAGTGAAAAGAAACCAGCACGTAGCGATCTTATTGTATTAGTTGCACACAACGATGATCCTACAGATCAACTTTTTGTATTCTTTCCTGATGAACCCAAAATTGGTATCAAAACTATTAAAACTTATTGTCAGCGTATGCAGGAAGAAAAAATTCATAGGTATGCATCTTAAAAAGATTTATTATAATGCAAAATTAATTTACATTTTAATTATAACTTTTATAGGGCAATCATTGTTGTGCAGCAAGGTATGACACCATCTGCTAAACAATCCTTAGTAGACATGGCACCTAAATATATTTTAGAACAATTTTTGGAATCCGAATTGTTGATAAATATCACAGAACATGAACTGGTACCTGAACACATAGTATTAACTCCTGATGAAAAAGACGAATTATTAACGAGATATAAACTTAAAGAAAATCAATTAATGCGTATACAAGCTGGTGATCCAGTTGCTCGTTACTTTGGTTTGAAAAGAGGACAAGTAGTCAAAATTATAAGACCTTCTGAAACTGCAGGAAGATATATCTCTTACAGACTCGTATGTTGATCATTAATACAAGCAACAAATAATATTCATTTCGTGTTACTTCAATTCATTATTATTGATGAAATTCTAATTTTGATCTATAATAATATTTTTGTAAATACAAATCATTTTTAAATACATTATTGTTATAAAATTCATTGATCTTAAAAAACCAATTATACTATCCACTATAACGTTAAATAAACATAAGATTTAACGAAGGGATAAAATTAATATTACTTTCTGAGAATGCTTTATTGTACTACAATTATGATGCTTCGTTACATAATATACATTTGGTAGTAAACATTAACTATATATCAGGCAGTAAATAATGGTTGTACCACAAACGTGCAATAATTTCAAATGTATTCATCGATACAATACATTTGTTTTTTCCCTGATTCTAAGATTCACTTTGAACAATGTTATTTTATTAAAACAACATACGTAGATGAAAAAAAAAAAAAGCAACTAATTAAAAATATTTCCTTTTTCTTTCTTTTTATTATTATATTTCATGAAATAAATAATATTAATGAAAAGAGAGAAAATTGGCACAATAATCAGAGCTAAACTTCTTCTTATTATTATTTTTCTTATGCAAACGTTTAGCTTGAATACATTTCTTTGTTATACTATTTCTTGGTCCAAAGTATCGTGGTACGCTGTTGTCAAGTGACAACTCAATTCCAGATTTATTTAAACAGCTTGTACATGTGTGTCAAAATACATTGCTTATATACTACATAAGCAGATGTAAATATTGCTTTATTTATTATCTGCATATACGAATAGGTCTTCTTCTTTTTTATTTTTTTTTTTTTTTGTTCTTTTTCTTTAATACGCTACAATAATGCATAAAATTTGATAAATCTTAGCAAAGTGATAAATATGTAGAGATAGAAAGAGAGATTCATACTGTTATGCGCAATTCATGAATTTATATTAAAAATTACTAATTTATAATATATTCTACATCATTATTACGAATATTTAGCAATTTATCGTTTTAAAAACGAATAATATGGAAAATACATTGTATAATGCATCCTTAAGTACAAGCCAAACTTATTTTACAAAAAAAAGCTATTAAAAATCAATAGTAATTATATATTCAATTTTTTACTTAACGTTAACTTCATTAAATTTCTTTATTTAAAAAAAAAATTTTTTTTTTTTATACTCTTAAAGAAAAATTGAAATAGATTTTCTTTTTTTTTTTTTGTTATTCCAACGATGAATAAAAAAATTTTAACAGGAACTATGTTATTTCACACGTACACACACATATGTATATATATATATATATATATATATATAATAATTTAACTTACAAAAAAAAAAGATTTTAAAGTAACAGTAAAAATAAAAGACGCAGTGTTTTAAACACAAATCAAAATTTGAATGTATGTGTCAGTCCTTATATATTTCATTATTTTACAATCTTATCGATGTATTTGATATATCACTGATAAATTGATTTTATTAAACAGTCTTACTTTCTTAATATTTATAAAATTGTAAAAGAATTTACTTACAATTTTAATTTGAAACGAATGAACAAAAATACAAAATAAAAAGAGAAAGGAATATAATTTCTATAATACTTTCTATAATATTCTCTTAAAAAAAAAAAAAAAAAGAAGTTATATTAAAAGTATAATTCTCTAATATAAATTTAAATTTTCATTAACGAACAATAAAAAAAAAACAATAATAAAATTAATAGATAGCGAAACAATAAATATTATAAATGATTTTTTCTTATACAATATAGGCATATATGGTTTATGGGCGTAAGTAAAAAAAGCATGCAAATATGATTAATGCAATATATTGTTAATAATAAAATGTAACATAACGCAATAATAATAATAATAATAATAATAATTAATTAATAATAATAATTACACAATAAGACTAAAAATTTTTTCATTGTTTACATAGAAGAAGAAAAAAGCAATAATTACTGAAATCAGTAAACAGAATATTTTTTTTTTTTTTATGTTGGTTGTTGTTATCCTTCGTTTTTCTTGTTTTAAATGTACACATATATAGACTCCTTATATCATTTTAAAAATTACAAACTTCATATATTTTAAATATTGTGTAGTAACTGTGCAAATTAAAATTAACACATGGCAGACTTCGATAATATCGTATCGCTTCTTGGCATTTTTTCTTTTTTTTTTTTTTTTTTTTTTTTTTTTTTTTTTTTTTTT